>JAODTR010003066.1:0-13099 GCA_025399935.1 Amblyopsis rosae
AGCGAGAGTAAAGAGCTGGTCCGTTGTTCCACGACCAGGACGGAATCCGCATTGTTGTTCCTCTATCTGAGGTTCGATTTTACAGTGTCAACAAATTAGTGTTTAAAGTATGTGTTTAAATAAACGCATAGGTTATGTAACTGAAGCTTTTTGCACCTGTTTTGAAACAACTGTAAGAATACTATAGTGGATAGAGATGAATGTAAGCACTCAGCATGCTGGTTTGAGCCACCAGACCAGACACAAAGCTGTACTTCTAAACGTGAGCCTGTACAACCAGACTCTTCACTCAAAGAGTGTCTTATTACACACAATAGTTTATACTTCATTTGTCACGGTGAAGCTGATATGTCACTGTCTAGGAATGTGCTCTGAAGAAGCCATCGTTTGCATCTGTAGCATTGTTGAATGTATTCAGACTGTCGCGTGCTGTTGAGCTGACATGCGCCACCTGTCCAAAGTGTTGCTGGGCAAATGGCGTGGTGGGTGGTGGTTTATATAAACAGCATATGGCCAGAGCTCTGCCAGTGAGATCTGGCTTTTCCTTTGTGCATCATTCTTAATAGTTACTAATTCTTGTGATGTGTTAAAATGGTTGCCTCCTAGACTGTTTGAGTATAAGTTTTCCTGAACTTTCTCTGATCTTTTAGACCTTTTACATTCACTAGCATTCTGCCTCTGTACACAATTCTTTAAGGCAGCAGGGATTGGAACAGCTTATTCTGGTAAATTTCCTGCTCATTCCAAAAATATGTACTCCGGTATGGCTACTGTATTTTAATGTCTCTCCAATGTCACCACTATAACAAATTATTTTTTCTTGGATATAAGACAAAGTGTACGTTCAAATCAGTGTGTTTGGACAATGGTTGTAAGTGGCTGGTTGTTAATTGTAGGCTCTACGATATTAAGGCGTGTCTGAACAAAGTCTTCTTCCGGGCTTATGAAACAATTTGTCACTGCTTCTTGCCTGTGGCTGCAAAGTGTTCTGCCTTTCCCAGAAGACTCAGATGTCATTTCAGGAATGGAGGCTTTGGCTTTCTCTGAGAGCTGGGTGTGGTGGTCCTACCACACCCTAAACATTTACATGACAGTCTGTGGGTGAAGTCAAGTCAGCAGGGTAAACATTGCTCGTGTGGTGGGGATGCAGCTGTCAGCCACTTATGAAGGACTGTGTGGAACAATGTGCGTTACTTGCAGCTCCCTTCAGCCTCACAGACACACTGGGGCTTGTCAAATATTAACACAAGTGGACAGATTGTGTAAACACTCCAGCCTCCCAGGCAAGGCCATCTTGACTACATTCACGTCAGGTTTCTCTGGAGCTCAGCTACTGTGGGCCTTGTGTGAGGATCGTGCTTTTGACAGTGAAGGTTAGGACCCCCAAAAAGACTTCTAGGGCGATTTTGGGGAGAGGTGTCACTAGACAAACAAACATGGTTATATTTTACCCCATGCATAAAGGTTGTTTATAATATATATTTTATATGTGCTGCTATTGAATGTCTTTCTTCCATTGTTAAAATTATTTTTTTAAATTTAAGAGACCCTCAGAAGTGACTCGAGTCAGCAAGCCCCCCCCCACCCCCCATTCTACATCACTTTAATTATTCAATGCGTCACATTTAAGACAAAGCACTTTATCTGTACCTTGGTGGCCTGGTGTACACTCACTGTTCCTTAACACTAACTAGAGATACAGCCCTACTAGGGAGCCAAGGGTCTTCGTTGTTGGCTGTCTACGGCATTGGAGATGACTGGTCGTTTCAAGATGATTCGGGGACATTGGATCTCAGACACCTCTCTGCGGGTGGTTGTGTACACTGTATTCTCCAATTCAACTTGGGTGTGAGTGTGTCTCTCTCTTGCAGTCTCTCTCTTACTCGCCTGTGACAGCACACGCTGCTTAAGTCCACATGTAATATTTCCACTGGATCATGGAGTGAAATAGGACAGTGTGTCAAAGCCCTTTATGCATCATCTGTTCAATGCTTTATGAGCAAACTCCTGGGGTTGAGTACTGTGAATTTAGCTGCTGACTGCAGAGAGGGAAGCGGTTGCAGGCTCACTGCTTGTTGCAAGCAGCAGACATATTGAGTCATTTTGTGACTGCCAGAGCTGTCCTTTGTGACCTTTTGGTTGAAAGCAGCACTGTTGGAATGTTGGAGGGGGGTGTGGGGGTGGTTAATGGCTAGTTTAGCGCTGCTTAATGTCTACTCTTAAGTACGTTTTATTTTAAAATAAATACAAGCCTGGTGCAGATTGCACAAAGCCATGGTGCATTCCAACTAGGATTGCATAGTGAGTAGTGGTGCGGTACAGGCCAGATTTGCTGAGTGTGTATGCAGATACACAACACTGGCCAAGATGGTAATTTAAAAAATCTATATCCAACCTTGAACATCATTTAGGGTGGGGTGAGGGTGATGCACATTATATTTAAATGAGTTGGTATTCAAAGATGTTTCTGAATAAGGAATTAGGCCTGAGAACCACAGGTTTGGGGTGCTGTTATGTCGGACTTACCCATTCTAATGGTCGGTGGTTTGGTGTGTGTGCTGTACAGCCTAGCGAGTATCCAGGCCACTTTACGCCTGTAGGACTGGCCAAGGAGAGTCCACCCACACCCTCAAAATGTATGATTGAGGGGGAAAGAGTCATCAGGAATATTCTTGTGTATGTTCTTATAATATATATTTTATATGTGCTGCTATTGAAAGCAGTAAAACTGTTTCCATCACACGGCTGTGTAACGGCGTAAACAGCAGCCTCTGGCTTCGAAACACAGCTGTTAGTGGGCTACATAAAGAAAGACAGGCGCCCTGCCCCCACCTCTACCAGCCTGTCTCCTCATGGCTGGGTGAATGGGGGATGGGCAACACTGCGCTGGGGCCAGCACACAACATGTAACAGGCAAATAGAGAAGGATTTCTTGGTATCTATTTCAGGTTGATTCTGTGGATTAAAATTGGCAAGCAGTAGATTATCTAATATCTTTCCTTTACCTCTAAATATTATATTACAGTGATTAGTTCCTGCCTTTGTATCGCCATCTGGTCTTTTCTAAAAGTGTTTTCTGACGTGTGCTAGTGTTTCTTCTTAAGCAGCAGCCAGATCATAATCGTCATCAACATACAGTGGTATCATCATGCATCAATAGCAAGACAGCTTCACGCACGGCTTATTGCCCTAGTGTTAGTCTCCTTCTGCTGGGAGTAAAACAGTGACATTATTGTTGTGTAAAAACAACAATACATTTTGGAAGCACATGAGTTTTCAGTACAGTATGCATTGCCTATGTGGGCAAGCACTAGATATTGCATATATAAAAGCTCAGACAACCGACCATGTACCAGCCACACATTTTCAACCTGCAACTAAACAGCAGTGTCAACCTTTGGTGAAGGGTATTTTTATAGCACATATTGTTATTTAGATATGCTGTTTCAAAATGGTACATAGATGAGAGACAGGTATGTGTTGATAGTGACACACCAACAACCGTGCCAGTCAAAAATAGATTTGACAGTACTAAAAGCAGCCGCATCACATTACATTTTGCTAAGACACTAATTATAGTTTACTTAAATTGCTCTTTGACATGCAGTTTGGCAGATTTGTGACTCACTAAGCATTTGATATATTAATACAAACCTTACATGGAGATATTTTGAAATGTAAAAAATATATAACATTTACATATTTTGTGCTGGAAATTATGTGTAAACCATTATTATTCCAAAAAAACAAGCAACCTTTTTGAGTATTCCTCTTGAACATTCATATGTTTATTGGATTGTAGTGCAATTCAAACATGTCAGTAGGGTTGGTTCAAGTCATCTGTCTGCTACCTATTTTAATGTGGTCATGCATGGGGTCACCATGGATATAATTATGTTTGTGGTGGTCTAATCTGTGGTAGTTCTTCTGGGGATGTTCTCCCATTGCCCAGGATTGTATTGACTGGATCAGGATTGACTGGATTGTATTCCGGAATGATCCTGTAGTCCCTATAAGAAATACAAGTCTCAACAACTGTTCTTCTGACCAGGTCATTTGTGAATCACACCTGAATGCCAACATTACAATTAACACCTTTCATAGAAGTCAATATGCGTTCAGCAACAACATAAAAGGTAAAAATGTTTCTGTGACATTCATTTCAATAGACTCTGTTGATCTATTATTATCATTTAGATAAGAATCAGAATACATTTTCAAACCAGTTAACCCTGGAATTTAAGAAATTCCAAAAATCTGTCTTTTTCTCACAAATGTATTTGGCAAACCCCTTTATGGAGTGCCACACAGATAAAACATTATTTGTTATTCATCTCAAAAAGGCGACGTACAGTATCTTTTTTTGTGTTCACATCAATCATCTTATTCCCAGGTGGGGTGGTAACAGAACGGTGGCAGCTCTAGCCCTGAAACACATTAACTCCAGCCATGTAAAGGTGTGTTTATCTCCTTCTCTGATCAGGGTGTGTTAATATGTTAATATGTAACCTCTCTCACCATCTGTCATCTCTCTGCTCCCTCCATCTGCTTTCTTTCCTCCCCCAATCTCTCACACACACACACACACACACACACATGCTTATACACGCACAAAGGCTGTTGGGTTATGGAATGATTTAAGGCTCTGGATATTTCTATAGCATCCAGTTATCACATCATGTGTGCAGGTTGCGTCCTCGTCAGTTATTCCCGTGGACCCCAGTTTGTCTGCCTGCATCAAAAGCGTGACACACAATGGGAGCGGACGTGAAGCCCGTCTCACAGTGATTCATGGCCGCCAGAGGAGAGACAGAAGCGGCCCCATTCTTCCTGTTAAACCTTATATGCTCACGTCAGCTCAGGGAATCATTCGTAGCACGTGAAGCTGGAGATGTGTCAGCATGTGGCGCCACAATGTGATCATGTTTCACTCAGAGAGAGAGAGAGAGAGAGGGAGAGAGGGAGGGAGAGAGAGATAGAGAGAGGGAGAGGGAGAGAGGGAGGGAGAGAGAGATAGCGAGAGAGAGAGAGATAGAGGGGGAGAGAGATAGAGGGGGAGAGAGAGGCGGAGAGAGAGCGAGGGAGAGAGAGAGGGAGAGAGAAGGAGAGAGAGACAGATAGAGAGAGATAGAGAGAGGATATGTGGGGAGAAAGCTTATGCACATACGTAGCCTACGTATGTGTGAGTATGCAGGCTTTTGTTCAAGTGTGCCAGGCCTTCCGTGGGTCCGTGCGTGTGTGTGTGTTTGTGCGTACGCACGCATAATTAATCATCTGACTTTTCATTTCCCCTTGAATGGACGCCCTCGTCGTTCCCTCTCTGTCGCCCATCTGTGAGCCCCCCCCCATTACCTCACAGCTTGGTCCCACCCGCGCCTCCATTGTCTGGCTAATCCTGGAGTATTAACATTGCATCACCACAAGCCCTTCAATGGAGCCTCTGTCGGCCCCTGAACCTCCATCATCTAACCAGCCTGCAGTCTGACCAACTGCTGGGCAGACGGCCTCTGTGTGTGTGTGTGTGTGTGTGTGTGTGTGCAACAGGATCCAACAGATTAGCGCCATTTGGTAATTGAGTGAGTTTGGGCTGCTACAGGTTCCATAATGAATATGGCCTCACTCTGGGTCACTGAGAGCCGTGAGCACAACGTCTGGTTACGCAGAACATGTCAGGTCAAGTTAATTCCTATAGCTCTTAATCATCACAGAGTCTTAAACAGATAAACAGACATTATACAGCAAAAACAGACCAAATCCTCCAACTGAGAAAGGTAGAAAACCTCCTCTCTGAAAGGGTTTTGGGAGATTCATGCTCAGGTTGAGTTCAAATCAACTGTAAATGGAACTAGCTGAGCTAGCATAACGCCCTGCTCTTGTGGCTCGAGAACTGTTGATTCTTCACTATTTCTATGTGTTATCTTATGTGTGAGTTTGTGTATGTGCATGTGTGCTTTGAATGCACGTCTGCACAGACAACTCTGCATGGAGCGTGTGTGTGTGTGTGTGCGAGTGTGTGCGTATGCACAGAGATGCAGTCCAGAGGGTTACAGTGTGTCTCACTGTGTCCTGCCCTCTTCCATATTTCACATTCCTTGCCCATGTATGGCAGATCAGAATATGGTACTCCAGAGGAGAATAAAGCCATACATTTTAGATCGTACTAACCCGTCAGCAGACGCTGCTGTCACTTAATATTCCCTCCCACATCCGAAACGTCTTGCTGACACATGCATCTGGGATGTTGTTTCAAAGAATCCTCCTGCCTGCTCTGGTGAAGGTATAACATCTGACCCTGGGATATAAAGAAGGATCCAGCGCTCTCTTCCTCTTGCATTCAGCACCCAGCCTTTGATCGGGGGCTCCATCGTGGGGAGGAAATGCCAGTGTGTGTATTCATAGCACAGTCATTATCTGTCACCTCATGAGCAACGCAGGCATTTTTATAGCCTGTTCGGTCACAGTGGCTCATAAGGGCTTCATCACTAGTGTAAGACACCATGACCCAGAGAAGAACAAGCTGTGTGTGTTTTTATGTTGAAGTCCTGAATATAGTGTGATCCCTACAGCATGCTAAGAATGTGTGCAATTTTGGATGAATGATATATATGGCAATGACCATATCTGTAAATAATTGTTCATGTAAATGTATTGTGGATGTTGATGATCAATCAAGACACTGCAGAAAACGTTTCTAGACTTAGTATAGGTGTTTGACGTGTGTGTCCTTTCCGTAGCTGAATGTAATATCCACCCATACATGTAGGTGTATTCACTGTATTCACTTTGCCAAGCAAACAGACATACGTATTAATTCCTTTTAGCCCTGGCTTTGAGCAAACAAACTCAAATCATCTCCGTTGAGCCTTAGTGGTCAGGGAAAGACAGCAACATCTATCAGCATAACCACACTAATTACCCACAATACCATGGGCTGTGGAGGGGTATATCTGGCACCTCAGACACAGCTCGCAGCATTCACAGTGTAATAAAGACACAAATTCTTGTGTTCACAAATTGCTAACTGCACATATAAGCTTTGTTGTACAATATGAAACAATCTCATTCACTCTAATAAGAGCAGCATGTAATGAACCCATAATTAAATATCTGGCACAATCTGTGTTTAATTTGGTATCAGATCTGAAATAATTACCACCCCTGCACCCTTGCAGGGTGGTTCAGGTGAAGTAGAATATTTGAATGTATTGCCCCAGGTGTAGAGGCTAATCCAAAAACACACACACACACACACACACACACACACACACACACACACACACATATGCTTGCATACCTGCACCACATGGCTCATATTGACAGTGACTGAGTCATATTGTGAGTCAACATTGTATTCATCTTTATAATATTCTGAGCTGACCTAGTAATGCTGTTGTTGTTGTTGGACACACATAATGGAAGCAAACCATGGGATTTAAAGAAGAAAAAAAACAAGGCTCAAGGCTGAGGTCAAAAGAACATGCCCTTAATTATGTTACCATGCTATTTAAATGTAGCCTTCCGTTATACTATACTGAGTGTTCTATTCCATTAGCCTCATGAGACCATAATTAATCCTGCAAGCTCCGCATTTGTTTCACTAAATCAGTTTGTGACGTTTGACGTTCACATCCTGAGGGACACTGCAGTTCTCTAGGCAGCCAGCAGCGAGTTGGGAACATGGCCTACGTTGGTGGACAAGTCAGGGCTGCCAGGTCAGTTTAAAGCTCACCAACATGGCATCTGGCCACGACACCTCTGGCCACTTCCTATACCAGCAGCCTCAGCAGCATCTCCATATATGGGCACTAGAGCAAGCTGCAGCTCCCCTGACAGAGGAGTTTATAGTTACCTGTAACTATAAACTCCAACTCTGTCGAGACTGTAAGGTCTCCTTGGTGGGTATTGACCTCACAACCGGGAGGCAGCAGTTATCTGGTGGGAGTGAGCAGGTACATCATGGTGGGTAGGGCTTGGTACCACCTCAAGACCTCCAGGGGAAAGAAAACCCCTCCTGGTCCCTGGTCCAGGAAGAGGTCCAAGCAGAGGTAGGAGAAGCCCGCTCCATGAGGTAGCATGGTTGTGGCAGTAAGGTGCAGGTAGTAGACCAGAAGAACTGGTGAGAGCTTTGGCAGGCTGACCCACTCTGAATCAAGTTCCTGATGTAGTCGGTGGAAGACCACAGCCCCAGCCCACCTCTTTTGCTGTGGCTTAGCAGGTACTCCATGAACCAGTGGTGCCAGAGCAGGATCCCTGGAGCTTCTCAAAGTCCCTGAGAGATGGGCACTACTGCTGGGGTCACAACCAGGAAGGTTCAAAGCCAATTCCTATCAAATGATTCAATACCTCAGTTCAAACCTGATTGGGTGTGTATGTGTGTCAGAAATGGGGTCTTTGTCATTTCCATCAGTTGATTAACCTTTTCCCGGTATTATGAGCTAAAATTGTGACTCATTCAGAGGCTGACAGGATTGTTCTAAGCCAGGCAGGCAGAGGCTCTTTGCCAGTGGAGGGGAATAAAATGCATAATTACCATTTTGTTGCTGTTTAATCGAGTCAATGCGCTTGTGTCTATAGTGTATGCTCGATGGTGGATTTTCCAAAGCGCTAATGGTACACTTCTTACATTTGTGCATTACCACAGGAGCTATGATTCCTGCTCGTAACACAACACTGCATGAAACGGCAAATGAGTGTAGGAGGAGGGACAGGGAACAGTGTGAGGACACAAGCATGTGCTTTGAAGGTTGCTGTTGAATATATGACTATGTGAAATGTATGATATTTGATAATTGTATAGCAGCAAATAACTGTTCTCTGTGTAAAGATGAGCAGCCAATGACAATAATAATCCCTCTGTGTGTGTTATCATACAAGCTGTGTGACACTGCGTGTGTGTGACCCGCATTTGTTTTTGTCTGAGACTCTGCTGCTATAGTTTGACATCATGGCAAAATATAATATAGAACCACTTAAAGAAAAGTGCCACACTTACACATCAGCACTGTTAGTGATTCAAACAAACGTACAGTATGTACACTTATTTAGGACACAGTACAGGAACAGCAATGTCATTAGTCAGAAGGTCATTGAACATTTACAGTAAACAATCCCACTGACAGCTACAGCTAAGGAGGACTGCAGTTCTCCTAGAACCATGTTAAATTCAGCCAGCCAATAAATGTCTGTCCAGAAATGTGAAAGGATTGGTAAACAAATATCTATGTCTATGTTTTAGGCTGATTGTGTTTTATGACTGTTCGCTGTCAATGCTGTGAAATACAAGTGTGCAGACTTGCACAGCTATATGGGGGGATGGGGAGGGGTAGATAACAGTATGATAGGAGTTCTGTTGGGTAGAGAAGAGCTACCCAGCAGTCTAGAATGCGAGGGACACATACTCAACAAAGCAATGTTTTTGTATTGATGGTTTCAATCAAGGTCCACAATTCTGAATTTCCCTGTAGGGATCAATAACGTCACCTTTAAATACAATGCCCATATAAATTGTGTTTTCCAGTGTATCATTTGCAGCTGGAAGAAGAGAAGTGAGAATTCTGGGTGTGCATGATCTGTGTGAGACAATGCATGACGAGTATTTTGTGCATAATAATGAGTCATCACATCATGCTTTTTCTGACAGGTCTGCTGTTACATCATGTAATCTGCTCTCAACCTGCATGACATTGATTAAAGCTGGGCTGTTGTATATAATCTGTATATAGTCTGTTGGCCTTGAACAACCCACCCAAGACCCACCCAAGACCAGAGCGAAGCCAACATAGCCTGTGTTAAAAAGGATAGCTAGCTTTATTTTCAACCTAGACCTCACCAAAGTATTAATTTAATTGGCAACTGTTTAAGACATTAAAATCCATGACAATGAGAAATTGTTATTTCTATCTTTATTGCATAACTATATGTTGGAACCAGGAAGTTATACAGGAAGTACTATAATGATTATTAGGTTATGTATACAGCTTCAGTGTCATGATTGTCCCTAAGCACAACATATTTAGCTACTTTAAAATTACATTTTGGGTGCTGTAGCTGTAGTCCCATTCATTATGATGCCAAAAACAACTGCCTTCATTCGGTGTGCCAAATGAATTTAGCGACGTCCATGTGACTAGTCCCTTTATTGACAACTCTTCCGGGTCCCAGGGCTATAGGGGAGACTTAATGATGTGGAAAGATGTGATGGAGGAGGGAGTGAGGGTGAAAGGGGATTGTGACAGCAGCTGTCACAAAGTCACTAACACCACCCAGGGTGAACGGACAAGGCAGGGGCTGGGTAGAAGGGTATGGCCTCCCTTCATTACACAGCTGCCACAGTCCTGTCATTCAGGACGTTATCAAGCATCCTCATCTGGATGGGTTAATGGGATTGTAGCTGAGATGTTGAGATAGTATTAGCCAGAGATCCTTATGGTTGAGGGTACCTTCCACAACTTACAAACATAGAAAAACATTTTTATTAATGATGCAATATATGATAATGGTAACTAAATGTATATGATGACGCATTTACAATTATTGATTATGAAACCATTCCTAGTTTATTGAAATAATATACTGTACATGCAGACACCAGCATCCTTTCTTAACAGCGCCTTCCAGCGGGTTCATAATTTCTGTGATCGTCTTATTTCCCAGAAGGGAGTGACTTTTAAAGGGGACACGACTGCCTTTTAGTGGCCATTTAGTGAAAGCTGACTGCTTAGGCAATCGTTGGCTACCATTTTCATTGTATTATGCTTACTGTATAATAGACACAGGCACAGCATGAAATCCTTCAGCAATAACTTACGTTACAGTAACCTATACATGTTTTATTTAATCACAGAATTATAGTTTAATTACAAATATGGATACATTTATATTTGAATATACCATCTGACATTACTGCTACTGCTGCGAATAGAGTTAACGTTTTAGAGCATTTTACGGTAGGCTACATGGACAAATACGAGGTTAGGAGGCAGGAATTAAAGAGTTGCTGACTGGCACTAAATACTATTTCACAACACCATGAGTGCTTTAGCTCTATTTTTGTATTTTAGCAGAATTTCCCAATAATCAACAAATAGGTACTTTACCGCTATCAATTAAAACATATTTTTTTTAATTTTTTTATGATATCCATCTTTATTGCATATTTAAACAAAGTTTGTGCCATTAGTGTCATCTGCTGGCAAATTGCAGTTAGTGCAGAACAGTTTTATTTCTGATTGACCTCAAACGTCTGTATCCTTATATTAATTATTTTCCTTGACAATCATATAAACAATGACATTTCCAATAACATGCTATAACATAAAATAAATAATACTCAATCAAAACCTTACATTTTAATATAAACCCTTTTCCTGGTGATGCCAAAATAATATTCACACCTAGGAAAGTGGTATAAAACATAAGCTATCTTATCCTTTGCAATGTGGTTCCAATGTGTGGGGCGTGGTGCTGTGGGAGCACCCTATGGCAGTAAAGGAAGAGGTGTTTTTGTTTTGATCGAGTTCAAATATCAACAAGCTTTCTCCAGAAAGCTTGACCACCTTTAACATTTTACAGATGCTCATGATCAGCACTGAAATGGACTTTGCATCTCTCCTGTTGATGACAGCACATATGACAGTTCAAGCCAGGCCTCCGTGTATTTTGCTCTTGCCCAGGATGATGACCTTCAAGACCCCCCTCCCCTTGAAAACTATAAAATAAACGTTAATATCGATTGTTTTATAATGTAGTTAATAATAGAAACTAATTCACTGCTTTATTTTGAAGTCGTAAAACACTGGTTTGTTTTAACATCTCATCCAATAACTGTTTTACAATTATTATTTTCATTTTTTTATTACATTTTCCTGTTCTTAAAACGTTAAGCACTTTATTATTATGCTACGAGCAATTATATTTGAGGTTTTAATTATATTTTGGTAATGTGTGTGTTACCCTGATAACATGATGCTGTCATTATGTAATTTACAATTGGCTTACAATTATTGCCTGTTCATCTGTTGACAAATGTACTTGTTAGATGCTTTAGATATGAGTTTGCTAAATTATGTAAATCTTAATGTAAATGTAGAGTTTAAGCCTTGCACACACCACCTTATTTGATCGCTTCAAATACAAGTGCTGTGCAGAGGACGTCTCCGCCCACAGACACTTCACAGCGCTACACCACTTTCCAATGAAAATCTGTGAGCAGATGCAGCAAGCCTTAACTTTTACCATAGCGTGACAGACCAAACATGTTTGCATTAGAAGTGATAGGCAAAGTAAAATGATTGTCTAGTAAAATAAAGATAGAAATGAAAACTAACAATCTTTTATGTGACTTACAAATACTATATAACGTTTGGCAAATATTTATTTTTGACAACCTAATTCCAACATATTTAAAGGTAAGAATGCCCTTTTGGGCCTCGCTTGACCCGGTGATAACTGACCCGGTCTTGTTCTTTTATAATTACTCTAATGTGTGTGTGTTTGTGTGTAGTCTATATGTGTATATTATATAAATACATATAAATACTAAATAATAATAGTATGATATTTTCATAATATGCACATTGTATTTACTCAAAACGTGTCACTCTAATCACTACTGTCTGTATTCACTTGCGTCTCCTTAAGGCTTATGTTTGGTTCAACAGGAGTTTTTTTTTTCTCCTTGTTGGCAGTACATCCCGTCACACAACAGCTTTGAGGCATGTTTCAGTTTGTTGGCATTAGACAAAAGTGACAATTAAGTCACCTTCACTTTGAAGATACAGTCAGTCATTCTGAAGAAAGCTTGTTGGTATTTGAACTCGATCAAATCAAAACAAAACCTCTCCCTTCAGTGCTTCCTCAGAAGTAAAACCCTCACAGAAAAAATGTGTCATGCTTTTGCAGTGCATAGGATATTTTGGGGTTGCTAGAGTTAAAGTAGAAAATAAACAGCTGATGCTTATGACTATTGGATTGCATTCTATAGCTGTAACATTGTCCCAAATGTCACTCACATACTTTATGTATGTGACGCTGTGCTGGTGCAGCGAGTGGAAAAGAACTAAAAGGAGAAACACAGAGTGCCGAACGAGCAACGAGCCAC
>JAODTR010003067.1:0-13099 GCA_025399935.1 Amblyopsis rosae
GTCCCTTGCTGAAGCTGCTGCCCCCGCGACCCGACTCCGGATAAGCGGATGAAGATGGATGGATGGATGGATGTTTTACCTTCATTGTTACTGGATTACTTACAGGAAATTAGTTTATGACTTACATACATATAACACAGTTAGGAAGCTGTTCCAGATTTCGGCTGGTATAGTTCTGAGGTCATATGAGGATTATCAGATATTATCAGCTACTTTTGTCCAATGAGAGTACAATTACAAATAGTCTATGAAGAAGGTATGTGTTAAAGTAGGCATCTTGCTCAATGATATATGTACTGTATCCTGAAAAATATTATAATATATATTAATATATTAATATATAATAATATAATATGGTTAAAGTTTTTAAATGGTGAGAGGAAGCTAGCCGAAGGTACTTGCAGTATACTTCATTTGTATGTTGGCATGCCAAGAAAGCAGAAGATGTGGATGTATCCCGATTATTAGTGTGGATCATATGTGGATGAAAGATGCTCAGGGAATCTCAACGCCGGCTATTTCATTCAAAGTTGAACATGTGCAATCTTAGAAATAGTTTTAATGACTGCATAATCAGTACTTACTATTTGTTAACCTTTCTACAGAGCGAATCAAATCTACTAGGGCTGGATTAAAATGTAACAAACGATTTGGTTGGGATTTTCAGCGTTCTGATGCCTGCGTCATATTGAGGCTGAAGAACTATTGCATTTAATTGCAGAAGCTTTTGACCAACCTGTCTGGTACAGTAGAAGAGTCGAACATGTCCTTGTGTCTTTATGCTGGCATGCATCCTTTTCATTCAGTTACGTTATACAGTTATAAGGTTGAGAGGTCTCTGAAGACTACAATATTTATTAGATGTATTTTTTTTTTAAAGATATACTATGTATGAAGACAACGCTAGTCTGAGGGATACTTTGGGAATTGGTAAACTCAATTAATTTAGATATGTGGACTGCGTTTATTTATCTGCCTTGTACATAAGATGCTTAATGTGATTCCCTTGCTAGGGGTTGAACCTCTGTGTGCTCTGCCAATATTGTTTGAATAGATTATAGCCATAAATCCAGTAGAGCCACTTGTATTATAGCACAACATTTAATTCATATGGAGCTTAGGCAGTTTACAACATACCGGCTTATGTTGTGAAAGTCAATAAACAAAAGGATAACATTTGAGCTATATGAAGTCCTGGAGATAAAAAAGGGCAATATATACAGGGATATTTTAATCTACAGTATGCAGCTTCTTTTAGATAACTTGGTCGGGCTGCCAAGTGGTGAAACCTACTGTATCTCCAGGCATCTGTATACTAAGAACAATTTGTAAAGACCAACTGTGTGTGGTACAAGTTAGTATACTGTAGGGAGAGGTCGATCTAGAAGTATCCATAATAATTCATTGCTAGAGGCCCACCTCAGAGTGTATATTTGGGCTTAGCTACTTTAAGGCAGCCACTTTTGACAAAATCTCTTCAGTCTTTGTTTGAGGAGTTAGTCTCCAAAACACATCTTGATGTAGACGTGCTGACATATTGAGTTTAGGAGAAGGTTCAGTGAAAGTTCTCAACCTGGCTTGTCCTTCTAGCCATACACAAAAGCTCAATCCATATCAATTAAGGGTTTAGATGCTCGAGTACCATCAAGACGCTGGAGTACCATCAAGATAGAAACATGACATTTAGAAGTTGATAAGAAATGTTTTTTTACATTGGTCTCCCGACAACGACGCTTAGCCGACTACTTTAGTTCAACTCGTGGCTTCTTGTTTCTCTAGTGTGAAGCAGCTATCCTTTTCTGTGCACTCAGCGTATCCGAGTGAACGCCCACTACGCCTATACCATTGTAGAAGGTCCTGGCACACGGCCAGGCCACGGACAGAAGCAGACGCTGCCATCTCTCAGCCCAGGCAAAATGCCGCGTCAACATTGTCTGATGGCATAGCAATGTATTATCAATGAGCCTCAAGCCCCACCTCCGACTCCGGAAATGCGATGACGGAGCCACAGCCAGTGTTAATTATCATGGGATCACTCATCATCACATCTTTATTATCCGCCCCGGCCTCATTACATGGTCCGCTGCAAACGACCAGGGGCCATGTAAATCAGGCAGTGATGGAACACCTGCGTGTGTTAATGTGCGGGGGCGACGCAGACATTTGACGCCTCACCCGGTACCTGACGGAGGGAAATTCAGAAAGGGAACACTCCATTTATGTATTATTATTATTATGTATTTATTTTCATTTATAGAAGCCAGGACCAGGCTGCTATTTCCCCTTGGTCTTAAAGCACAGGAGTGATAAAGAGAGTTTGAGAAGCTGACAGGAGATGTCTAAACAAGGCAAGGAGGGGGAGAGAGAGAGGGAGAGAGAGGGAGAGAGAGAGAGAGAGAGAGAGAGAGAGAGAGAGAGAGACTGAGTCTGACGGGGCATTCAGCCTTCCAGCAGTGATATTGCAGCAGTCAGCACCCTGCCCTGGCCCCAGACACACGCACACACAATAGTAATCCCTCACATCCATCCTTCATACTGTAGCAACACTTCCATGACCTCTAGGTCACACTGTTCACGTGGATGTTAGAGCAAGCCATGTGGAAGGAGATGCTATCATGGGTTGACAGATGGCCCCGTGCTGTCAGTTGTCAGAACGGACTGCATTTCCCATGAGGCAGTGGCATGGGTAGTGCAAGTCGGCTAGCACCATCTGTGCCCTGCATCACCGAGGTCACACATGTGAGCCACAGAGAAAAATATGAAAATGTAGCCTGACCCAAAAGGTTTCATGAGCCCATATGAAGGTCAATAATCATATTTTCGATAACATTCTCCTTGTTACGCATGTTCTCTTTGGCCACCATCTTTGAGCTCTCAGGGCTCTCAGAATACGTGCGTATTCGTTACCCACTGTAAAAGCCAGCGCAGCCAGACTGCAGATGCCAACACATTTTACTTTGGCTGTTGTAAACCTGCAGCTGATTACGCCCTCCACACTTGGAGCAGCCTACTGTACATGGCGTAGCCTATGAGCCAGCCTTTGTTATGGTGTTATGTTATGTTGCGGTGCCAGAAACAGGGCGAAACATGGAACAGACGACTCTCAACAAATGAAAACAAAAGATTTAACGATAATGAAGTAAGGTAGACCTATTTACATATAGTTTACATGTCATATATATATCGTCAAACCTAGAGATAAGAGGGGCGTAATTCTATCCCCAAAATGACTATGTTTGGGCTACTACAGTAGTCATAAGGAAGTGGAATAATAATTTAGGAAGATTAAAAGGAAGAATAGAAGGAAGTGGAAGAACAATTTATTTTAACAGCGTGCAAGCGATCAAATTGTCTCAGTGGCCTGTGTCTTTGTCTTGCTCTTGCCGTTGCTTGAACTGAAAAACACCTGCTTTTCAGAGGGGGAGAATTTTTACCGCAAAGCCGACATCAGTTTTCATACATTCAACTGAGTGAACACTCTCTCCGAGCCCTTACGCCATCTCTCATTAGGTTGCGACTTGCAACTTGCGATCCTGCGTTCTTGCAGCATGTAGAATAGCATTTTAGCCATGTGCACTCTGTTCTTACATTCAATGTTTGGGTGCAAATTGCGACGAAATTATGCCTAAAATGGGCGCTAACACATTAGTACATGAGGCCCTCAGTGTTGTATCTTAGGAAAGTGAGCATTAAATAAAAGCATGAGCAAACACGCGGGCTGTCTCTCCTTATTTGTAGCTCCACCAACATCTCCGCTGCCCTCTTCCCCAATGCAGGATTAGACTCAAATGAGGAATGTATTGTTTCCTTCATTCGCTCCAGTCAGAGAGTGATGTAGTTAATCTGCCTGGCTTCTTTTCTGGTGATGAGCAGCTGAGATTAAGGCCTCCGTTGGCAGAGATGGAATCGCGGCTTTAAAAGACGGAATGAAAATGTCACAGACATCTTTAATGACGTTTTGACATTTTCCAGAAAGCTTTTTTCATAAAACATACTTATGGATAGATGTTTTTTCTTTCTCCCAACACACTGGAAGAAGGTGTCCTGACACATTTCTAGTGTCATATGTTTACTATGTATAGGCACTATATTGGATTCAGATAGTACCATGGCTATCTTATCCCTGACAATAAAGTCTTAGAGGCATAGTGTCATCATGTAATTGTATTTTAAAGACACCAGTTTCACTCATGTTATTTTTGTATGTTATTAACATAATACCTGAATAGAATTAACACAACTGGACAAAGAACACATACAGACACACACGTGCACACACACACTCCCATAAAGTGTGTATCCACACCCGTGAAGTGTGCCTTCTAGGCTTGTGTAACCAGACCCAGAATTCACCTCGTGAATATAGCGTCTGGACATGCTCCATTGGTAATCGTTTATAGTCTTTGCATTGTAATGGGTGTAGACCTCTAGCTTCAGTTTGACTTCATCAGTCATTGTGTTTGGGTCAGATCCACAGTGGCTATGGCCAATCAGCGTCATACTGGCAGCTAGTAGATCAGGTGTGACGTTACCCGACAGTGATAAGCAATCACGGTCAGATTATCCAATCACCTTTCAAGTATAAGTGCCTGCTCTTTTCTAAACCGTTTCAATCCGGTTTCAATGGACGGCTTCCGCGATGGGTGTAACAAACCATAAGGTTAGCAGACCCCGGGTTAATTCTGAAACTATTGCAGCAGCTTTAAACCGACCAGCCTTGCTACAACTGTATTGCTTCATCTAGCACAGAGGTAAACGTTTTTCAAGCTAAGGACCCCTTGGCTGTTAGACACATGGCACAGAACCAGGCTATCTGGCTGCCCCATCCCATTGTGGCTAAAAACACCACACCATTTCTTACCATTTTAATATTGGAAGTTATAGTATTTAAATCATGAAGACTGCGTTAGATGCATTTCTTCTTATGTAATGTAAGGATGGTGTTAGGATGAAAAGAAACCAATGTTTATACTTGAACTTGATAGATAACGCCTATCACGGGGATTGGAAGAAGAGGACAAACAGGGCCTCCCACCTAAAACAAGCAAACCTTATTATATTGAAGCATGTTACGAGTTTGGCTTCGTGGCATCTCCCTGCATCTGACAGCCTTGCACATTTTCTCTCATCTACTGTATGCACAGGAATTTGCTTAGCCCCCCTAAATGTAACCATGCCAACACAGCAATTGTGCTT
The DNA here is from genome assembly GCA_025399935.1 of Amblyopsis rosae. Taxonomy (NCBI): domain Eukaryota; kingdom Metazoa; phylum Chordata; class Actinopteri; order Percopsiformes; family Amblyopsidae; genus Amblyopsis; species Amblyopsis rosae. Next base: position 5,197 of record JAODTR010003067.1, read on the forward strand.
AATGGATTTCTCTGTGCCATTATTGCTGAATACACAAATAGTTACAGCACGAAAGAATGCTTTTCTCCCGTGTCGCAGCAGGGAGGGTAAGTTCACTTTTACTAGTTGAGGCAGAATGCTGCACTTTATTTTTTAAAGGTAAAATGCCTTTTATTGAGAGGTTACAGCTGCACTCTCAGATAAGAAGCAAAGGTTTTAAATAAATGGTCCAATCACAACTTTTTTTCTTTGTCTAATTGTTAGATGAGAGGGCTTTTCAAAGCCGAGACTAAAGCTTTTAAATTCCAGCCCGTTTTTCTCGTTAAACGATGACTCAGGCCCAAACGAACGTTTGAAATGAGGCAGCAGAGTGAGCTAGACAGCCCACAAATCACGGCGAGTGCTGTGTATTTTACGCAGTGGGGAACGTCTGAGAAACGTACATGTAAATGGTTGTAAAGGGAATTGCCTCAGCATATAAACACTGTGCATATGCCTTCAGATTCTCTCTCCCACCTGAAATAATGTACCAGAGGATTAGTGGAACCACGTCTGCTGTTGGCATACTGATCAGAACAAGCATGCGTGTGAGCAGAGCAAGTGATGGATTTTGACCGCCCTTCCAAAAGAAAAGAAAAAAAGGACATTAGAATGCGCTGTAGCTGAATCCGAACGGAAGTTGAGGGAACTGTACAACTTGAGGTCCATCAGCCTTCCCTCCCCTCGTCTCCGGTCGTTCTCTGGGTTTTCTGACAGCGACCGACCGGGGAGTTTCCGAGCTGAACAGTGCTGACGAAGCCAAAAGGGCCTGCGTTATACTGCAGGCTCCAGAGTGGCTGGATCGATCTAGTGGCATCGCCATGCCCTGAGGGAACAGCTGCCACCATCCTTCACGCTGCTCTGAATGTCCTCATCTGCCTCTGTCACCTCGCTAGCCTGCAGCGCCACGGAGATTTATGACTAGCGGACAGCTTAGGTCCGAGCATACCTTACACTAGCGGTTAGCCACGCTGCTAACTGCACTGTTGGTTGGCTTAAGCCTTAGATACAGAGTAAACTGTAAGGTGTTTCTTTCTAGTGTTTGCTGAGTTAAACAGCTGAAAAAACAAAAAAAATATGTTTTGATGACAAATGAAGGATGGATTCTTTTAAAGTGGTGCAGTTTATATTTTAGGGACTTCCTCAGTAGAGATTGCAGATTCAAGTCTTTTTAATGACATTTCACTCCATTCAATATAATTCAATATATTCAGTATTTCATTTGTTCAAAAGAGTTATTCACTGAGTCGTTCAGTGGCTTTTCTGGTTTCCTCATGACCGAGATGCCCCTGCCCGTTCTTGGTCAATAAATGACTGCACTATTTATATTTCAGACAAAATCCAAAATGCCAGTGCTGTGAATAGCTATATTCATATGAATTTGCCTTGTACAGTACATGCGCAATGTAATGATCAGATTTGCTGAAAATAAATATATTTAGACCTATTCCAAAATCATTAAAAGACTACAGCTTCACATTCCACGTGAGCAGACTCTCTAGACTGACATTTCCGGGATGTTCAGACACCGCAAATATAGCCTACAATCATAAATGCTTTCTATCAGCACAAAGTATTCACATGCACCATATTGGTGTAGGCCAAGAGATTGTCTGGAGTAGTGGCATGATAGTAGTCGAGCTTTGGCAGCAGTCACTCATTAACTGAACAAGAATGAGGCAACTCCATGTGCTGTATTAGTGGACTTTGGCATTCAGTGAGTTCATGTTCTCCCAAAACTCACTCACTCATGAGCTAGATTCCATTCTCATTGAATGAGTGAGTCACCCATTTGTTGAATGATAGGCTGCTACAACATTCTTCCTTGACATTCATTCATCTTACAACCGCCAAAAAGCGGCACAAAGTGGGAACGTAATTTTCTTTGCTAGTTATACCGACGCAGTTGTCATTTTCCCGCCCAGTGCCCACGTTGTAGCAAATGCACTTACGGCCATTTGAGCGCCCTGTGGGTGTGTTGGTCTAAACCTGAGGTGTGATCTAGCGTATTGCTATCTTCAGGCAGAGGAAAGTGATTGCGCAATTGACCAGCAAAAACAAAGTTAATGCATGGTACATTTTTCAAGCTGGCGATAGTATCGCCTCTGTCAGGTGAACACTGCACGTACACTCACAGGAGCGCACACAAATGCAAAGGATATACATTTAAAAGAGTAAAATGTGAAATATATTTATTTTGTAGCCTACATCAGCATACTTTATGGATCTTTGTGGAATCTCGCTTTTGCTTAATTGGTCTGATCCAGCGCTTTCACATATCTGCTGGTATAATAGCAATCTGCCAAGGTCCAAACGCACCTGGATTTTTAAAGGGAATGGGAGATTGGTTTATCGTATGTTATGCCCAAAACACACCCATGAATAATGAAGAAAGTAAGTACAACGGGTGCCTGGTGCACAGATAGTTTATCTGCAGTTAAATTAGCATACGTAGATTTGGACACGCCCTAAATGCAATATGTGTTTTGCGCTTTAGACCGTGCACTTAGATTGTTGAAATAGGGCCCTCAGACTTAAACAGCATTTAGTCAGTTCTCCCTCAAAATATGCTAAATAAGCTCACAGCCTCTAAAATTATATTTGCACATGCTAGAAATAGAAAGTATTTTAAAAATCCATAAAAGGCTATATGAAAATGTTAACAAGCTAGATATATTGTAAATGGGCTAAGAAATCATTCTCAGCATTGAACAAATGTTTTGATTCAAATAAAAGATTTGTTCCTTTTGAACAAATAATTCAAACGCCTCTACTCCTCAGTCATGTTACAGAGCCCCCAGAAAAGGTTCTACCTTTAACTGATGCCACAATTTTAATTGGAAATCCAATTAAACTCTTATTCATCAACCACCAACTTTCCAAGTTAGATAAATAGAGCAGCAGCAATGAAAGAAAATTGAATGATTGGTCATAGTGCACACCTGGCTCTTCAGAGACAGTGGTAAAACAATTAAAAGATAATGCAATCAACAGAAACAAAGTGTAAAAAGTGATGGAAAAATACATTGATGAAACCTCAGTTGGCACTATGCATTCCGGCAGGAACCATTCTCCTGGCATCTGCCAAACTCAGATATGTCCGTCAGACCACCAGATGGTGAAGCGTGATTCATCACTCCAGAGAACACGTTTGCACTGCTTCAGAGTCCAATGGCACCGTGCTTTACATCACTCCAGCCGACGCTTGGTATTGCGTATGGTGAGCCTGTGTGAGCTTAGGCATGTGTGCAGTGGCTCATCCGTATGAAACCCAGTTCAAGATGCTCACAACACAGACTTCTGCTGACATTGCTTCCAGAGGAAGTTTGGAACTCAAGCACACAGACCCTGTTTACATGGAAATCATATCACTTGGTGGTCTCATTCTGTAAAATGGAATGTCCTACCACTTCCCGGTTGAGCTGTTGCTGCTTTCTTTATTAATTGTATTATTTGTTAATGTTTCCGTGAGATTGACAGTATGACTTGGCCAGAACAGTATGTGATAATGCTTATAATGTAATTAGTGTGATAAATTTCACTAGTAAAGTAACGTTCATAAATGTATCTGAGATTGTTTTTTGTTGTTTTTTTGTCTTTATTAAAACTTATAAAACTTTACGGTGACCTCCACTAATTACTTTACAATACAGTACAATATAGAAATGTTCTGAGTCGAATGTATAATGTAGTCTACTATAGCCTTTGCCTTATATAATAAATTGCATTTTTATGATCCAAATATAACATGTTAATAATGACATAACTTGTGAGAGTTTGATTCAACTGGGGGAAAGTTGCATTAATGAAAAACTAAAATAGAAAGCAATTAACTGCATGCATTCACAATATCGTATGCGATAACTTGTGCATCTCCCACTTGATAACCTGCATACAACCCAATCATTCATAGATTGACTCGTTTCTGCCTGGCTAACATACTTTTATCACAAGGTCATGAGTGAGGTATTATCAGTTAATGAAAAACACAAATATCTTCTCTCAAAGAGCCACAGAGGAAGTAGACACCCACATTTGACCTTCCAGAAGGGTGTGCTCTGGCCTGTGGTGAGTTGTCCGGTGGAGATAAGAATTTAATGGTTTTGGCACCACAGCCCAAGGGAACCGACTTTGCATTGCTTGAGCGGAGTGATTCAGCCTCTCCTATTGTGGCTCCTACATCTATAGCTGACACTGAGGCTTAATACAAAACACTTGTGGGACCCTGGCATGCTCACATAAAGGACCACTGAAGATGCCTATGATAACTATCTGCATGGAATTTTCGTAAGAAAGGTATAGGGGTTTAAAAAAGGGGTCTTGTGTTCGATAAATTAGTGTACCAGTCATGTTAGGTAAATTGCATTGGGTATGAGGCGGCAAATGTGTTTTATTCAATATTTTAAGGAAAGGTCTACAGAACTTCTCGTACTACTTTTGACACAAGCCGGATTTATTTTGCTGTTGGGTGTCTTTGTAGTCTTTTCATTGATTTTAGAATTTAGGTTTCCATGCATTTTAGGCTGGAGGTTCTTTAAGAGACCCTTGTTGAAATTCTTCATTCCCTATCTCTGTGATCTCAGCAGCTACTGTATTCTGTCTTCGACAGTAGGGAGATCAAACATGGTGCAAAGAATACAAAGTAGGAAATGTTGAGTGCAACTGTATTAGTGATGTTGTTAATTGATATTTTGGAACAGTCCTAATCCTGCAGAGAGATGTTTCTGTTTTATTTATTTTACAGCCTTGCACTCAGGCATTTGAATACATTTTAAGGTGGCTAATGTCCACATGTTAAAATTCAAGTGCTGCAGGACGGACGTTGCAAGATAATGCTAGCAAAGATAATGTTAGGGCAATCGTGCTGTGAAAGGCAGGGTTAGTCATTCTCGAGAACACTGCTCAAACCAAAATAATATCTCTGCCTTACACATTGAAACGTATTGTTATGTAAAGCGTAGTACTCTTGTAGTATGCTTTGTAGTGGCTTTGTTGTCATTAGTGATGTTTGCAACTTTGTTTGCATTTCTATTTACGGAGCTAGTGTCATGGCTCGCGACCGGGCCAGCGCTGGACAGCGCCGGTCGGGAGTATCAGCACCGGACAGCGCCCCTGGGCCGTCCTCAGCGCTGTAATTACTTCCCACACAAAGATGTGCCCTGGCAATTTCCTCCTCGTAGGAATGCGGCTTTCTCCTTTCCTGTGCGAGGTTTCCTATGCCACGCGCCCCCATCAGCTGGTGCCAGTTTGTTGCACGTCGATCAACGAAAGCACTTACCAGCAACCAGATCGAAGAAGGAAGCCCGTATCCTGCCTGACGCCTCGCCTCGTTTCGTCCGCTGCATCCAACCCGTCCAGTCCAGATTACTGCCCGGGTGCACGCCGAGGTACGGCCACGGCAGTCTGCCTTCCCCGTCCATCCTGCCCCGTGGGTTGCCCACATACACGGTGCCAGCTAACCGGGTATTGTGCCAACCTGTATTGAACTGTATTAAAACAAGTCTTGTATCATCGCTCTGCTGTCCGCCTGTCTGGTTCTGCGCCTGAGCCCCTCGCCACACACGAAGCCTGACAGCTAGGGCTTTGTTTTCAACACACACAGATAAGCTAGGAGATATTTAATGAATTTGACCAAACCTTTAATAGCGTACAATCCATCGCTTGCAAGATTGCAATAGCTGACAATACCTTTAACTGTTATAACATGCTACATGGTTACTGGACAACAACTTTCACCAAAAAATTCTACCGCTATTTTCTGTCCCTGTCAAATTCTGGGACTCTTTTGTTGGTTAGTGTGGATATATACACATGCGTTCAATACTGTTGTTTACATATAGTAAAGACACTGCATTTGAAATGGATTTTCACTGGCCTGGGATAGATAGGCATTGATTCCTGCTTTATTATTTTTAGTTTTCTGAACAAGAACATGGAGCCTATTGGCTCAATAACAGTCGTCGCAGAAGCAATTATCTCCATAATAGCGACATCAGTACCCGGCTCACAACAAGGCGTCCCCACGGCCTCTGCATTTGTGCTGTCCAGATGAACGTCATCTGCCTTCAGGCTCCAAGCTAAAATCCTTTTTTGTGTGCTCGCTGACAATAATGAGTGCAATTAGACAGCTATGATCGATCAGCAGAATGACCTTTTACAGTCCCAGACATCCAGATGGAACCGTCAAACGACAAGAAAAAAGAAGAGTGAACAATTACTTCTTCAACATGCCTCTCCTTCCCCCTTCCTGTGCCTCCCCAGTGGAGGAGAGTGACAGAAAGCTAATTGATACATCAGTGCCTTGGATGCACGAGCATTTATTACAACCCTGAAGGAAGATTCCAAGACAGGAAGTGGGTGGAAATAAAACAACAGTGCAATTACAGATAGAGGTTGAACACCGGTTTAGCAGCACTGACTCTTGATATGGCCTTGATCTTCTTCTGGGCAGAATACAGATGGGTTTGTGTCACTGGTTTCTGGAGCCTGGAGACTAATGGTGGGCCCTGGTCTATCACTTGCCCAGAGGGGACGTGAGTAGCAAGAGGATTAGCTAGAAATAGATGAGAGCGGCAGATAATGAAGAAGATCTGTCTTAAGTCTAATCACTGGCTTTGAAAGACATGATCTGGCCTAACCGGCCAGAAAGCCCGAGTTGGAAGAAAAAGAGCGAAAAATAGAACACACTCTCACAAAGTTGTGAGAATGGAAAACAGGTTTCCTGGTTCTTGTTTGTCCTTTTTCACTCGAAGGCACACTCCTTGACAGAGCCCCAGAACCTCAAATGTCCACATTGTTTATGTTAGAAGTATACTGTAACTGTGAGCTGTGGTTGCAGGATGGGAAGGTAGAGAGTAGGGCTGGACGATATGGCCAAAATAAATATCACGATATATTTCTTAATTTCGGTGAATACGATATTAATTAACAATATAAGCCTCATAAATACTGCAAAGAATGTCAACAACAGAGTACTTAGAAACTTCTGAAAAATGCATTTGCCAAGTCTGAAATCTCCTATCAAACTATAGTATTTTAGAGATAAATAAGGTGCAAATAAATGTTCACCTTATAGACTTCATACAAACACGAAATGTGAAATCACAGTAAAATAAATAAACAAAACTCTCAACTGTGTTATTTTCTTTCTGTTAGTATTAATACTTTATGAAGGCTATATTTATATCCACCATTAGGTGTCAGTAGCGTTCTGGCGTGCATGTGACTGGCTCTGTTATCCTATGAATTAGACGCAGCTAAGTTCCACCCAAAACGTAATTGACTGTTAGTGGAGGAAGCTGACATAATATGTAATATTAAGCCATTTTGTTCGATTTTCTGTTAGGTGAGAGAGTTAAACGTTAAATGTGAAAACAAACTTCTACCCACTGCTGCTTAGCACTACTGCTTAGCACTCTCTGTAGTGGAAATCATCTCTATAATTTTGTTTGCCTTGAATACAACTGACTGATACATCAGTCATTCAGTGATATGCTGTGTAATGTATAGCTTATCGAAATACCAGAAATACGTTTAAAAATCATATATCACTGTCAATTCTAGACACATATTGTGGATTATTCCTTTAAGGAAACTTGCTTTTTTAGCTATTTCACATAAAAACTGTGGGAATGGAGTTTGATTTGGCAAGGATACTAATTCCATTCATTTTCTAAAATTGTGACTTAGCGAACACTTTTGCTTACGCAAATGTATGAGCTTTCCGTCCTCCGTTGGCTGAAATTAGTCTTTGTCAGGCATATAACAGATATTTATGTTCTTCTCAAAGAGTATATTTGTAATGCTAATGTAACCCAGGTCACTAAAGTATAAATAATATAAAAATAATTATTCACTTATTGGTAATTATTCATATTAAAAGTTC
>JAODTR010003068.1:0-13095 GCA_025399935.1 Amblyopsis rosae
CACCTAGTCCTGGGTCTTCCCCGAGGCCTCCTCCCAGCTGGACGTGCCTGGAACACCTCCCAAGTGAGGCGCCCAGGAGGAATCCTTACTAGATGCCCGTACCACCTCAACTGGCTCCTTTCGACGCAAAGGAGCCAGTCACAAACCCAATCAGAGTCATCACAAGCCCAAATCAGATTTGTTTAATTATATGTAATACATGAGCGTCACTTTGCATGGCAGCAGATTCTCTAGACAAACAGGGACAAAATGGGGCAAAATAACCACTAACCACAATGCTTTGTGTATGCTACAAATAAGGTACTATTATATAAGCTATCGCATTTGTACAGTATACTGTACTGTACATGTACCAGTCATTTCTTAAAATCATTTGTAATATTTATGAGTGTATTGTCTAAAAAAGTAGGCTACTGACAAATATCTGTAAAATATTCCATTCTAGTGTTACCAGTTATGGATGCTTAGATACCTGCACATATTCTGCTTCCTTTACCAAAGTAGCAATTCACATAGACATTGTTTAAATCACCATCTAATAATCCTTAATTTTATTTTCTCCCTCCTCTGGCATTCGTTATCCTTATCCTCTATTGATCTAAGATCAGGAGCATGCACCCGCTTAATGAGTCCCCCTCAATTTTATACAAGTATCGAGAATCTTGTAAAGCCCTCTAAACTCACTGATGCCCAGGCCCCCCTTCACCGCTGTAGCTCACTAAGTGATACATTCCTGCGAGGCTTCAAGACAGGTGATCAGAATGATTTATCCTGGCCTTTCTCACACATTGCTTTTCTTCTCCCCATTAAAGCAAAATGCCATGGTGTGCAATGGCACTTTGCTGATTGGAGATCCACGTCCTCCTGAATTAGTTTCACTGTCACAAGCTGTGTGCTAGCATATTTAAGTCACGCTAGATAACTAAAAACTACAGTATGCTAACTACATCCACGAATAAGCACTTCCACAAATGTGCTTGTCCAGAACAGTCTGGTACATTTTTTTCTGTATTGAGAAAGAAAAAAAAAAAACGTATTTGGAAGCAAAAACATCTTAAACGTTACCAAGCAATGCTTCCTGGCATTTTATTAATTTTATGATGGTGTCAGTTTTATATGCAGTGCAACTACTGAAGAAGTGGATGCTTGGCACATCGTACCATCATAAATGTTCTTTATCCATGCTGATACGCTGCTACTGCTATATGACCTCGGGGTTGCCATTTTGTATTTGTCTCACATAGGGTGCACTTGTCTGAAGAGCAGCAAACATACGGTAATGATGCCCAGACAGGGATTGGTAAGTGGTCAGACAGCTGCGAACTGTGAAACCAGATGGACTGATGTACCCTTTACAGAGCTGAATGTCATTGGCTGGCATTTCCCCTCATGCCTCTTGGAAAAGACAGCTGAATATGGCCTAAAGGAGCAAAGCCATAAAAGAAACTAAATGCCTAGGCTGTGATCAGTTTTCTCAAAAAGAAGTGTGTGAAATGTGACATCACACATTCCTTGCGTGCTGGGTTTCCTTTATATCATAGAAGCAGGTGGGTTTGTAAGAAAGACAAGCCCGCTAAGCTTACATGTTCACTGCACATGTAGCTCTCTGTAGTTTCTTGGGTGTTATACCTGTAATGAATAGGAATATAAATTAATTTAAAGGTGTCCTGCAACATCAGAATGTTGTAATGTTAAGTCTCTGTGACCTATTATTGATTCCAACAGCAATAAATATAATAGGTAGCTAATTGCTGTCAAAGGCCAAATGTAGTTATGTAGCCACTGAGCCAACAAACCTCCTCTTTGTTTCTAAAATCGAAGATGCCCCTAAACTTGCAGAAGCAGCCTTGAGCATTTCCTCATTCAATAATCTTGGATCAATGATTTTCAAATATTTTATGATACACTTGATGTCTTGCTGCAACAGACAGAAAAGTGTAAAGTGTTTCTTTCTAACAACGACTTCAGGAAGAACGATAAGCTCTAAGTGTTTTCTATTTCCCCCTCCTTCCTTTAATTTGGAGACAGCCGTCGGCGGTAGCAATAACTGTAGATTAGCAGGAGGGGGATTTCTCCAGGGAACGATGCTACACAGAGGAAAGCGTTCCGGGCCTTGGCAAATGTTTTTCTTTCCAAAGGCCAGGTCTCTCTGCTTCATTGTCGTTCGCAGCCCCCTGTATTTCCTCCACTTTTTACTGCTCTTCAGAGGAACAATTTGTGCACTGGGCCTGATTTTTTTATTTGTTGGTGCTTGGCGAAGGGTAGGAGAGGACATCAAATGAAAGCCATTAATCACCTCACAGGCTCTACGAGATAATTGTGAAGAGAGTGATCTAGAAAGAGAGGGAGATATGGAGCCGAGAGAAGTGAGGGAAGCAGGAGTCCAGGGGGGCAAAACAAAATAAATCAGGGGGAAATGCGGTGCAGGGATTGGGATTCTTACAAATGCCATATAATAGCCGCTGCCTTCAATTTTCTACTGCACTATTTCCTATTGAACTGTGAGAATGGGTTGATCGAGTGCAGCAGAGAAGTTAAATATTCTCCATTGATGGTCCCATATGTAATATTTCATTATATAAGAGTTGTAAGAGAGAACATTTGGACAAGCCAATGAGAAACATATACAATGTGATAAGGAGAACAGACAGAAGTAAAATATAATATGTAAGAATATGAGATAAGAAGAGGTAAGTTGAGACACAATTCACCAATACTTCTAATTAACAGACTATCAAAAGACAAACCCTTTTAATAGCGCTCATAAACATTTTGATTATTTTGACATTTTCATTCAAATTCTACTGTAGTGCATCATTTTAGGACACATTACCCTAAAACATGCAGAATTATTCAGGAATATAAATCTTTGGACAAACAGTCTGCTTATACTATATTGTTTGAAATGCTATTAATGTGAAATTAGCTATGATTGTTTTTTGTTAAAACCCCAACCTCATTTATATTCTCTATATGATAATTAAATAATGTATTAATGTATTTTTGCAGACCACTCACTTTCCAACACTGCCATACAGTAATAATACTGAGGATGGTTGATATACAGTATATTGATTGTTCTTGCTATGACACACTGGCAGTCAATTGTGTATTATATAGTCTAGTCTACCACTGCTACAAAACAACGCATAAAGGGAAATAATTGATTTATACAGGTGTGCTTTACAATACTTTTAGAATTTTGGTTTACTACTACGAACTTTACACAATACCTCTGTTTTATGGGGAAGATGAATGTAGAACTCCCAACCAAAATAACTACATACTCTAATAGATGGCCTTTGCTTCAGTATACCATAATTATTAATAAAATGGGTTTCTTATGGAATTTTTGTGCTATTTATTGTTGTTTCCATATTTACATTTTCAGGCTTTAGGACACACTTTTTGTTGTTTTTGTTTGCTTTTTATTTGCTTTATGTTAATCATAACAAAGTCAGCCAATTAGACTGAAATTATATTTCTTATGGTAGATATTATGTTATTGTGCTAGGACTAGTGATACTTAATCGAACATTACTAGAAAATCACCAATTCCCATGGTGGGTTTTCTTACCCCAAGGGTCTTACCACAAATGTTATATACTCTTACACTTTCACATACTGTATCACAAACATGTTTTTGTTATTTTTTTGTTCAAACATATGATCTGGACTCATATTAAGAGTATAATAAAGTGTGTACATGCATGTCCTAAAAAACACAAAGGCTCATGTTCTACTGTACAAATATTACATTTATTTGCACAAAAAAACTTTATTTTCCTTCCACTAGAAAATGGAAAATAATATTCAGGTGATTTTCTAACATTAGCAGGGCCCTTACCATCCTAGAAAAGAGCTGAAATAAAAATATAGGCTTCATTCAGTGGTCAGGAGGAGAATAAGAGTTGGAGGGGGCGTCTTGCCCCACGCTACCCTATATCAACATTCAATCACAAACTGTATATGTAACAGCTTAAATATAACAAAAGAGTATAAAACCTCAGGGAGTTGATACAAAAATAGAGCAGAAGAGACATTTTTATTGTAATGTTTCTAGCTAAAGAATCACCAAAGGTGGCTTAAGTTAATGGGAGTGCTATATATAAGGAGGTCAGCGGTAAGGTGGATCCTGCTGAAGATGCATAGTGAATGCTGTCCTGACTGCTGCAGTAACCCCATTCCTCCATTGCGTCAAATGTTAGCTGAGGCCCATTTAGAGAGTTTCAGTAGTCTAGATAGGCCAAGAGCTCCACTGCTTCTTTCGTCAGGAACACCTGTATCTGTTTGATGTTTTACAGGAAGATTCTGCAGGTATGGGCCTTTGCAGCAATGTTGGGTGCACCGGACAGCTGGTTGTCCAGAATCCGATCCTTCACATTTGGATAACACAGCAGTGTCCTAGTAAAGGTAGAGTAGCTCGGCCTTCCTGAGGTTGAGCTTGAGTTGATGCGAATACAACCAAACACGTCAGCAAGACATTCAAAAATCCGAGTTGAGATTGTTTATGTTAGATAGGGAAGGGTATAGGTGGAACCTGTGTCACGAGGTTACAATACATAGCATAGATATATGGTATACAAAGAGAAGAGTAAGGTTCCCAAAACGTCACTTTATTTATGAATAAGTTATATCATCCTCAGCTTACCGAGAGGATGGACCAGATGTGAGGGTGTGAGGAGGGAACAAGCACCTGAGTAGGTTTCATTTAGGTAGAAGGCATCTTTTGCTGCAGAAAATGTACTGTACAGTAGGTGGTGAGATCGTCAAGATGTTATAGACTGTTTCTATTTCATCTGAGCAGCTCACAGCTCTATTCCACATGCTCGCAGACAGCTGAGGGCCAGGTAGACAGCGCTGCATTAGCCTGGAAGTGAGCGGACAGAGGGTATCGGGAGGAGACCCAAGATGGGAGATGCAACGTCATGGTACTGATGGAGAATCATTCAGCTGAGGGTAGCAGGAAGAGACCAGCCAATGAGAAAGAGGGAAAGGGAGATTTTAGGTTATAGTATAATTGGAGGGGATGTAGTGAGGGTAGACAGGGAATTTAGCGGGAGAAAGAGAAGGATACAAAGCAATGATTGGACACTGAGGGTTGCAATGCTGTGGTGGATGTGGTGAACATGAGATGCAGATTTTTTCCTGCCCTGTGTTTTTGGAGATCAAATGAAATAAACACCAGTGTAACTTTGTTGTATGAATGTTGAAGTCACCCAGGAACATGAGCAGTGTTCCAGCCTCAGAGAAGACGTGGAAACAGACGGCAGGCTTTAGAGAACCTATTTACCACAACTATGGTGGCGAATTCCTGAGAGCTGGGACGATCTGTGGTAATGTCCACAGCGTTGTGAGACCAGGGTCTGTGTGGTATGGGAATGGGTTCTGAGGGTAGTTTGTTGAATTAATGGATGACCTGGGCTGTGTGTTGAATGGATCCACTGAAGGACCTGAGGAAGGGATTGCTGTGGTGACAGGATTTGTCAACTGGAAACGCCTGGGGAACTGGATAAAATGACAGGGATTGCTGTATATTTTCCAGAACATTCTGGAAATTAACTGTTTGATGTTAAAAATGTCCTGGGGGAATCACACATGATCCTTTACCCATACTGTAGGACCATAATAATGGGATTAATGTGTGGTTTATATTTTCAATTGACGATCAAGTTAATTAAAAATTCACCACCTGTACAGTTTTCATGAAGAGGGGAAACTAGTTATAGAGAGGTAGAATCAAATCAAAATATAAACAATATAATTTAAGAGGAACTTCATTCCTTCACTCCTTTTTTGAGATCAGAGTAATGTGCAAAGTGAAGCACATCGTATACAGTATGCAGAGCTTATAAAAGTTTCACCAGGATACATTTCCAGTTCCGTTGTTTCAGTTTTTTCTTGTTTACATTTTTAACATTGACAGCATACTGTAACTTTCAAATTGCTCATTTAAACAATAATGCTATATATTTCACAATGATCTGGTGAAAGATTAATTGAGTAATAGTGTATCAATTCAAGATTTTAGCTTTATTGTCTGTAGTACCCATATATCTTGACTTGTATTTTGTTGTCAAGCATCGGTAAATGGAGTAAGGCGAGGAAGCATTGGCTCCCATGAAGATCTTTTTAAAGGTCAACTGTCTTAGAGGTTACACATGAGAGCATGGCGGGTAAACAAATAAAAGCCACAGTGAAATGGTGGAGCATGTTCTCAATTATTAGAGAAATACAATATATAAATTATATAATCTATCTAGTCAATATTATTTATAAGCAATCCTTAACATAAACCTTAAAACATTACTGTAAATATGCTATGGATTAGATAAGGGTTTTGCTGCTTGAGGCCACAAAAGTAAAGCCATGGTGGTGAATGAGTTTAATGTTATTTATAACACTCAACAATTGTAATTTTCTTCGACAGATGCATTGTTCACAAAGGAGCTCTTCCTATACCTCTGAATTGCCCTTGTACTTATTACCAAAGTGCAACACAGAGTGATATTACATAAGTCCAAGAAACTGTCCCTTTTTTAAGGTTGTATAGAAGAGTAGAGTATATATAGGTGGTCTATTTATTCACATTTCCTTCATGCGCAACCTCTGCTGAAAGCCCATTAAACCATATTTATAATATAATCTTACCACAAATACCTTCCTGATTAGAAATGACCACAGTTTATCGAAGCTGACAAATCTGTTGATTGATTTTGTTCCCATTCCACATCACCAAGATGAATTATTTGATACTCATCAACAATGGGGCCAACATGGTCTGGGGTGTTTTAATGGACACCTGCTTCATCTGTCTTAGCCCGTCAGCAATGTCAATAGTCAACGCAAAGGCTCAGAGAAAAAAACACAACACTGTCTCCTCCTCCCCTGCCAGCTAAGCATTAAGGGAAAGAGAAGGTCATGATAATATATGTCATCCTTTTTTTTTTATTTGTTTGTGCTGTATTTGATTTGTTGACAGGTTCAGACATTAGTTTGTCTGAGTCGCTCTGTGCTTTTAAAACGTTACCTGTCTTTTTAGATTGTGTTTTGGGTTAGCATCAAGCAGCAGCTGGTAATGGGTTGTTTGTGTAAAACCTCTTAGGACAGACGTCAGGCACCCTGCCTTCAGTAAAACCACTGAATGCACTAAGATTCTCCTTGTGTTTAGGGGGAGAAAAATCTAATTAGTGTGGTTAGTGCTGCCCGTTCCTGGGTAAATTCTGTCAAACAAAAGAAAACAGGCGTTGTACTTGAAGCCCATATTTCTTGTGGTTAATTATTGAAATAGCATTCTTTCTTCAAACACCTAACTAACATAATCTGAGACATAAAACAAGAAGCCACAGGATGTTATTAATGATTACAAGTTGTTACTTGTTGCAATAACAAGATCTGTAAGTAAAAGTAAAATCAATTGCATGCGTTTTGTGTGGCCAACATAATAAGCAGTAAACTTGACCCTTTGCTAAACCACTGTCCAATCCTAAATTAGCCATCGCAACTACGTGCAGGAGGCCTTTCAAACTTTTACAACAAGGGACAATGCTGAAACGATGTGCATATTGAACCTTCAAGTCCAACAGGAGATATCCTGAAAGTTTAGAGGGAAGCCAAAGAAGCCGAAAAATATAGAGGAGAGATGTCAGCCTAAATAAACACAAGAACAGGACATTTATCAAAGGTATGTTGCTGAGGTTCCTAATCCACTTAAAACATATTGTACAGTATACTAAGATATTATTATTTTTATTGGGGTGGGAGGGGTGGATTTCCTGATGTGCCTTATTAGTTTCAATGTATGGATCAAGCCATGATGTGCGAGCGAAAAACAGGATGGTTTAGTTTTGCAAGCAGTGGGCTAAAACTAGATAATGAAAGCTATATAGAGTAGATTTTATATCTTAAAATAAAACAATATCTTGACTTACCATGTTGGCTGCTGTGCAAATAACCTTGTTTTCCTGTATACATTTGTCCTCCTTCAAGTGAATTGTCAAAACATGAGGCGCTAGCCTAAAAATCAGGATAATATCACAATCTTCATTTTCATTCTGCAGTGAGTATCAATCTGGAACCCCTGACTGACACTCAGGTATATACATATACTGTATGTACACATATACATACATACAGATACATACATACTGTATATACACATACATACATACATACATACAGTACAAACATACAATATAGTACATTTGACTAAGACAGGTGAAACATTTTAGATACAATTTAATAAAGGTACAAATAAATAAAAAGATTTGGAAAAATATAAACTCTAAAATAATAGATGATTGTTGGGAGGGGGGGCCAGGTGAGATTGGAATAAAAGGTTAAATATTATATGCAACCTTGAAGAGGTTTTGAGGAGTTTCGCAAATGGTGTGACTGGTAGCATGTCATACGTGCAGGGGAAGGGCGTTCCAGTGTCTGGGGGCAGAGCAGCTGAAGGCCCGAGCCCCAATTGGGAGAGGTGGAATAGGGGGGTGACGAGGAAGGGCTGGGAGATTGGGAGGGAGTATGGAAAGAGAAGGTCAGAGAGGTAGGAGGGAGCCAGATTGTGAGAAGGATGCTCGGGTGATCGGGTGATTCAAACGAAAGGGAGTTTTCAAAAGTCACACCAACAGTGGGAAGACCAGCAATGTTCAGGCTGGGGCTGTGCTGCGTGGAGAGAGTGGATTTGGAGCCAATGAGCAGAACCTCTGTCTTTTTGCTGTTGAGTTTGAGGGTGTTTATCTGCCTATGTTCTTTTATAGCATACAAGACTAACCTCATACTAATTCACCCTCACTTCTTCAAGCCACACTGACAACCTGACATCCATTAAATATAATCTGGCATTTTAACAGTGACCATAAAACCCAATGGGCCAAAGACAGGTATTCTGCTAGTTTAATTATCTATCTAAGCTGCTGGGTGTTGGTTTTCCCCCACTCTCCAATTTTTATACCTATCTCTTTTTTAAATGTAATTTTTGTAGTGCAGTATTCAAAATATTCCTTTGCCACAACATTCCAATACCATATTACTGTATATAGTGCAGAATGTCAAAATGTTACTGTGAAACAATTAGCGAAGGAGCTGTGCATGATAATGGTCGCATACACAGCTTATGAGTGACCTCATTGTATCACATTATGTGGTAGGCACAATGGAAATGGTCTGCAGTACAGAATAACAGATTCTGTTGTTGTCATTTTGAATTGGTGTGAAATTACTTTTTCAGTACATGCATAAGAAGATCACTTCACTCTGGGTAAGTGAGTATGTTATGGTTGACAGACATCCCATGAAGTTGTGCGCTGCTTGACTTTGGCGTCACTCTTATATAAACAAAGAAATGTCAATGGTTTAATGCTGCCGGTCTGCGCAGGAAGAAATGCTGTTAGCAATATAGCCAATGTACACATTTTAGTCTACACAGTGTTCTGTGTTGCTAATGGGCCAAACCAATGTGGTCCTATCGTTTGCAGTCATAAATAAAGTACTTGATTACATGATAAGTTGTTATAGAAAAGATTAGTTTAATTGCAGTGTGACTTGTCATAACAAGCTCAGTCCAAAGGAATTCAGTAAAGCCAGATAATGAGATCACTGTGATATCAAAATATGTCCTTTGTTGGTGAAGACCTTCCGTACATGTAATATAATAAATTAATATTCCCTTTAAGATCCCACTTAAAGGGAATCCTACATTTGTGTCGGGTTGTTGGTCCTTTCGACACCTGATTGATGAGTTTCTGTTTCCAATCTACTCCTACCCCTGCAGTTCTTATAGGCTCACACCACCCCCTCATCAGTGTAGCCGTGAGCTGGGGGGAAGCTTTGGGGCTTTTGCCGGTTCTGTAGCACAATTGTAACACAATTTAAAGGTATAGTTAGTCATTATGGAGAAAGCTATTTGAACTCAATCAAACAAAAACATCTCTCCCTTCATCCCCTTTATTAGCTCCGCCCCAAACATTGGAAATGCAAGGCAAAGGCAAAGGCTGAGATTGTGTTTGTGTTCCTATTTACAAAGCCTGGACTGTGTAGAAACACCAAATAATTTTTTTCAGCACACTCACAGAACCACAAGTAGATATTCGTAGAATTTGACAAAAGGTGCATTCGTTTAAAATCACTGACTGTATGTACCCTTATATTCCATTTGATATTTGTTTGAGCTATCAGAACCAAGACTTGTTTGACGTGAAACTCCAATAGTTTCCTATAGCCAAAATCACACTAGGAAGTAAAGGAAAACTAGAGGAGGCTCCATCTGCCAAATCTTGTACCTATAATAGCTACATGTTTCTGGAAGAGGGCAAACTAAGATTGAAAATTTCCCTTACTTTTTCAGCGTTTGAAAACAAATTGAAATAGCATTTCCACAAAGGGAGGCAGCATAGCTCATTATTGGCATTAGCAGAATATTTCCCAAAAAACAACAGCTGGCGGTGGTCAGAGAGGACACCTGGAGCTCTGCTGGGCTGTTGCTAGAAAGATCAGCTACTTTCGCAGTAGACCTGAACAGTGCTAATTGTTAGAAAACACACTACGGCAGTAATGAAACACCAAGACAGGTGTGCAAGTGTACTGTTGCATTATGGACGTCGATGCCTTTTATTAGTGATGACTCAAGCATGTTAAAACAGAGCAGTTATTTGTTAAATCCTTATTAGCGTTGCAGCAGTTTAGGCTTTTATTAATTGTGTGACACAGTTATTTAGGTTAAAATAAAACATCACACTTTAATAATGATTTGAAGTCTCTGGACTGCCTTTGGAGCACTACTTGGGGATTTATGCCCTAGGAACAGATTACGATTTATTATTAATTAATATTTAATAACTACTGTAGCATGATCAATACTTCATCAATAGATCTAATCAATCAATGCAGCTGAAGTTCTGAATTATTATGGAATAGGAGGGCTCGTGCTCTGTGATATACAACATCAGAAGGTACTACTACAGTACTACATAAATCAGTGCAGATTACATTTAATCAAATTTATATGCATACAGCTCTGGAAATAATTATGAGACCACTGCATCAATTTCTCTGATTTACTTATTATTTTTTAACATTTAATGTATATTTTTAAACATAAAATAATTTATAGTACTGGAATATAGTTATATTTTAAATATTAATATTATTAATCACCTTATCTTGATGAATTAGCACTCCCTGCGCCTACGGTTTGTGCGGGGGAAAACTCTGATCTGTGCATATGCACCGCCAAAAAAAGAGTTTAGAGTATTCAACCTTCTTGGAGACCGTGAATAGACTTCAATGTGCATGTGGGCAATGATGAAGATACCTGAAAAGGAATGATTGGGAGGAACGACATCCGTGATTTTTTTCCCGAGTGGTTGTTTGTTGTTAGAATTCTGTGCAAGCCATGGATTATCTATAACAAACACCATGTTTGAACATAAGGGTTAGGGTTACGTTAAGTGTACATGGTACCAGAGCACACTATAGGCCGAAGGTTGATGAACGATTTTGTGATAACGGTGACCCTCAAACACCGTGGTGGACACCGGTGGCCAGGGAAGCCGTCCAACTGAACAAGGAGGCCTTTCGGGATATTTTGTCTCGGAAGACTCCGGAGGCGGTTGCAAGGTACTGACAGGCCTGAAGGGCTGCAGCATCTGCCATGACAGAAGCAAAACAGCGGGTGTGGGAGGTTCAGAGAAGCCATGGAAAAAGACTTTCGGTCGGCACAAAGTCAGAGACTTCCACACAATGTTCCACACAGAGTGCCAAAGGAGTGGCAGAGCAGGTGGTGGTTCCCTTCTTCAAAACAGGAGACCAGAGAGTGTGTGCTGATAACATGGTTATCACACTACTCTGCCTCCCTGGTAAAGTCTACTCCAAGGTGCTGGAGAGGCGGGATCGGCCGATAAACCTCAGATTTAAACAATGCGAATTCCATACTTCGTAGGTCCATTGTTCGTGGAACAATGGACCAGCTCTTCATTCTCGCAAAGGTCCGTGAGGGGGCCTGGGAGTATGACCTTCTAGTCTACATGTGATTTGTGGATCTGGAGAAGGAGTATGACCAGGTTTCCCTTGTGGCTCGTGCATGAAACACTTTTGATGATTGATGAATGGTGTATTATTATAATCCAATAAATGTGCAGTGGTCTCTTAATTATTTCCAGAGCCATGTATGCAAAACAACTTAATGTAAACCCATCAACGGTATGCACAATACACAATATACTGTATGTTTCAATAACCCACATTCTTGACAGAGGGCGTTTATAAGAGTTTAGACATGATAGAGCAATAGCAAGCCCTGTTGAGCACAGATACTGGCTTAGTCTATACCTAATTGGACACCAAGATGCAGTTTTATCATTAATTAAATTCTGGTGAACATGAACACTCCCTCAAAACTTGACATTTGTGACATTGTGTTGTGTGATAAAACTGCACATTTAGAGTGGCCTTTTATTGTGACCAGGCCAAGGCACACCTGGACTATTATCATGCTGTTTTATCAGCATCTTGATATGCCAAACCTGTCAAGGTGGATGGATTATCTTGACACTAACAGATTTTTACATATTTGTGAACAAGATCTGAGAGAAACCTTATTGTGTGCATACTGTAGAAGTCTTTGACGTTTGACTTCAACTCATGAAAAATGGGAGCAAAACAAAAATGTTGCATATACTATACATATTTTTGTATATAGGATGGTCTTCTACTCGGCCATACAGTAGTTTCCACATACATTGCATATCCTCTCTCTTTGACCAGCTCACCAGTTTAGTATTTTCTGTCATGTAGGTAGGCCTATGTATTTATATATGTATATTGTGGTATGTGTGATAGTGGATACACATATTTTCATTGTGCATCTATTAAATAAACATTTCTGTGTTGATTATCTTTGTGAGTCTCTGTAGAAAGGAATGTGTGGGTGGGGGATTTTTGTCATAAATGTTTCACAAACCACTTTACAATTTGGTAACACTTACCCACAAATTACTGCCGGTAATTACTGGGTAAGTACACAGCAAAATCAAAAGTGTTAAAAATCCAGTGTCAATATTGAAGTGTTAGATGCAGTGTTGATTTAACACCATA
>JAODTR010003069.1:0-13093 GCA_025399935.1 Amblyopsis rosae
ATGTTTTTAACTGTAAAGCACGTTGAGTTGCACATTGTGTATGAAAGGTGCTATACAAATAAAGTTTATTATTATATATTATTATATAGAATTAATTGGATTTAGTTTTTACATAATTACACATTTGAGCCATTTTTCTAATGTATTAATATGTCAGCAAACATGCTGACATACTTTATACCGTGTTGATCTGCAATTTGCAATTATGTGTGAGAAATGTCAGCTGTGCTGCCTGTGCTATCTTCTGCTCGCTTCCATGGCTTCTTCAATCAGAGGAGGCTTCGCTGAATTATTGACACTGTTAATAAAGTGATGTATTAATGGTGTTCTAGTGTCTAGTGCAGGCTCTAGTCAGTAAATATACCTAAAGCACAAGACAGGACTCACTGTCCCCCTAGTGGTACAGGGGCACAGGACAGGACATGATGGGTTACCCCCTCTCCTTCAATTTGGCCATATAGCATGTTATCACCTCCCCTATGAACCGCCCACCACCACCACCATCTCTGTCTCCTTCTACCACTCTAACTCCTTTCACTCTTTTATTCTTCTACACCTTAATTTGTCTTTATATTCATCTTCTTCTCACTTTATCTGGTTCCCATCGTTATTTAGTAGTTTAATAAGATTTTTTGTTTGTCCTATTTTCAAAGGCTACATAAAACTGCCCGTGAAGAGGCTATAGAGCTGCTACAATAACCAAGAACGGTGTACAAAAAGTATTTCATACCGAATGCAATAAAATGCAACCGAATGCAATTTTATATATATATACATATATATATATATATATATGTATATATATATATATGTGTGTGTGTGTGTGTGTGTGTGTGTGTGTGTGTGTAATATACAGTATCTATTATACAGTATAAAGTTATTGCATTCAGACTTGTTCGCTACTGTTGTTTCAATGCCTGCTAGTGATATGTATTTATTTCTGTATTAATTGCAATGTGTTTTAACTAACCCGTGAAGCCAAAGGCATCTTTCCACGTGTGGATAATAAAGGTGATAAATGGATTGCAATTATACAGTAACGCTTTTCTAACCTACCGGCCGCTTAATGCGCTATACAGGATTACCTTACATTCCCCCACTCACACACCGATGGTGGTATCAGCCATGCCAGGAGCCATCCAACCACCAGGAGCAGTTAGTGGCATTCACACTACCGGCCGCAACCGCAGTGGGAGGCGGAGGGTTGAATCCACCTTGATTTTGTGCCGCGGAGGTACGCGCAAAAGTGGGCGGGTTTTGGTATTCATATATATATATATGCGATATGCACAGAGCACTTTCTAAGCTTTGTTTTATCCACAAAGATTAGCACAGAGGAAAAGGAGGGAGGAAAGGATGAAAAAATAGGTTATGTTTTTTTTATATATCCATATAATGTAATGCCGTCAGCAGAGCCCGAGAGCAGGCTGTTTCTTCCCAATCAACTTCTTCACATCAAAAGTGTTCACATGGAAATGGAGGAAAACACACTTTAAATCCTCTGGCGCTGAGTGCACTGTGTAGGCTACTAGCTTAGGCCATTACATTAGCTGAAGCACACAATTTTATTTTCTAGCGCTACAGTATAAGCATACAACATTGTTGTTTTTTTTTCAGCAGATCTCTTAGTTACACAAATATTATGTTTGCCAAACAGTTTGTTCCGATATAAAAAGTATTTATAAAAAATTGGTAATTGTATTATCTCACCAAGAAAACATATATTTTAATTTTCCGGATACTTAGTACATTATGTTTTCTGGTAAAATATATGATTGATGTAGAAGCTATCTCGATTGTCAGCGAAAGGAACAAGTTAAACTTTTGCCGCGCGGCTAGGCGGCAGCATTTTGGGGTGTGGCCAACTTGCACCTGCCACACCCTCTACACCTGAGCTTACCGCTGCGACACCAACACACACAAATAGGATCATGTTGCGGTTGCTGCCGGTAGTGTGAACGCCCTTTAGGGTTAGGTGTCTTGCTCAGGGACACTTCGACACTTAGTCAGAAGTTAGCAGGGTTTGAAACCAGCGACGTCTTCATCACCAGTCAAGCTAGTGCTCTACCCAGTGCACCACTGTCACCCATGATGGTTATTACTATATCTCTGATATTTAAAAAAAGACCACTGCAGCAGTTCATTTAGATTTATTATATATAATTTTTAATGTAATTAGTTTTATATTTATAGCATTTTTCAGAATTTCTGAATAGGTATTCAAACTTTTTTCATATTATTGCATTTAAAAGAATGTTTAGTGGTCTAATATCTTTTCTAGAGCTGTAATTATTATACCTCTCCTCCAGGCGGTGCTGGTGCGGGCCCTGCTGGAGTACTCCCAGAGCGCAGGCAGCCGTCTGCCCCACGGGCTGTCCCTGGTGGCGGGGGTGTTCCTCATGGAGCTGACCCGCTCCTGGTCCTTTTCCCTCATGTGGGCCGTCAGCTACCGTACTGCCACGCGCCTCCGTGGGGCCGCGCTCGCACTCGCCTTCCACAGGATCCTCCGCCTGACCAGCACGAAGGACATCAGTCCCGGAGAGGTACTGTAGGTGGCGCCAGTGCTACCAACATTAGCTACATTGTCTCTTGGGGCTTCAGGGCAACATGGACAGACCGTTGAGATTGGCTCGCACCTCTTTATGAAACCCGTAGAGCCTGCAAACAGACAGGTTGATAAAGCGGTTCTATATGACCTTCAGCCACTAGATGTCACACTAGAGCACCAGCACCTCACACCAAAACAAATGTTTTGCGGGCTACACACTGCACATCTGGCCTGGTCATGCATGCATGTTCAGACAGTGCTCAGAAGGAGTGTGATGTCATTCTCTGCTCAGGAAGCAATTACTCCACTATATCTTTAAATACAAATAGTTGTTTGCTGCAGTATTAATGTTTAAAATATAATATACATAAAAACACCTTCAAAGAGTATTCACTTAACAGCTCAAAGGAACCAGTGACCAAAATGGAAAAAGGTGGTTTGGACCAAGAGAGGAGTCTGAAGTAAATAGTTGTGTCTTCCCACCCAGCTGATCAACATCTGCTCCAGTGACGGTCAGCGGCTCTATGATGCAGTGACTGTGGGCTGCCTGCTGGCAGGTGGGCCACTGGTAGGGATACTGGGCTTGTCCTACACCACATCCATATTGGGACCCACTGCGCTGATGGGCTCAGCCATCTTCATCGTCTTCTACTTGTCCATGGTATGAGCCAGCGACAACCTCAGGGACTCAGAGATGTAGATGACCTTTTTAGCATTAGCACACCATTTAGGCAGGCACACTTAGGGGAAAACCGCTTAGTGGACCTTTAAAACAGAACAATGAAAATTAAGCAATACATGTCAAATAAATGATATAAGGGATTTATTGATTGATTGATTGATTGATTGATTGATTAGGTATTTTCTGTACTGTCTTGACACATAAAATACTACAAAATTAGTAATGGTTTGTACAGATAGCTATCGGCAGAGCCTGTAAAAGTGATAAATAAGCTCAACTAAAGCCCACTCAGTCTCTGAAAGAGGGTCATTGGCATCGTTGTGAGAAGCCGCTGCATTTCCCTGCGTGCCTGCTGCTCAGCAGATCTGATGTCTGCTTTCATTTCCCCCCGATGACGCATGCACTTCCTTCCCTGTCATCATTTCCTCTGCCCGTGTCTGGACAGTACTGCACATCGCGGCTGACGGCGCACTTTCGCAAGAAGTGTGTCGGCGTGACTGACCGGCGCGTGAGGCTCATGAACGAGATCCTGGGCTGTATAAAGTTCATCAAGATGTACTGCTGGGAGGACACCTTTGGCCACAACGTCCGACGTAAGTGGCGATCACGTGATGCTTGTCACCTCTATTTCTATCTGTCAGTGTGTTCGTTAAACCTTTTATTGGCAGGTTCCTCTTAGGAAACGGTCGGCTTTATTTAGACATGCTTCAGTGTTACAAATTTGCATCTTAATCCTCAGTTTATCACTGTAAATTAAGATGTATCCCCTGAGTGAACTATAAAGATACCCCTGAGCCTAAAATCTATTTTCATTAGCTTCGTCTGGTTAAGCATCTCGCTATACAAGCCACTGTAATAAAGGTCATTCTGAATCCCATATTTTCAAGGTTAATTTCCGGTGGTTTTTATGATGCAAAATCAGAACTGTTGGACAGTTGTCAAAGTCGTGCAGGTTTTGTAGTCCCTGTCATTCCAGGCATACTCTATATAGGAGGGGGCTTTCTATCTATTTCTGTTTCTTGCCCATGTGTTGTTGTCAGTCCAACGCTCAACAGCCATGAATCCCTCGTTGGGTCACGAGGTCGTTTAAAGCTGGGTTGTATTTTGGGACGAGTTCTTATCGTTATGACGATTCAATCTCTCTCTCTGTCTCCCTTTCTCCCTCTTTCTCTTTCTCTCTCTCTCGCTCTCTCTCCCCCTCCCCACCAGAGGTGCGGTCTGAGGAGAAGGGTATCCTAGAGAGAGCCGGGCTGGTCCAGAGCCTGACGGTGGGCGTAGCTCCCATTGTGGTGGTGATAGCCAGCGTGTGCACGTTCACCTTGCACATGGCCCTGGGCCATGACCTGAACGCAGCCCAGGTACTGTATGACCGACTGTAAGCGGCCGCACTGTAATCGATATCTCACCTGCATACCTCCAAGGCCCTATTTGGAGACACTTGCCATTGCTGGAGACATGGCTGAGCGTTCAATGCTAAATGTTGTTGTAAAATATTTCCATGGCTTTGCTTGTTGTTGTTGAAGAGCAACATGTGAGAGCCCGCCAAAGGGATTCTTCTTTAACCAAGACACTGTAATGGAGATTAAGGCCTCCAGATGTATTTATTCTAGAGTCTGTGTGCAGGCGCTTAGTGCCGGGCATTTTAGCCAAGCGTTCAGTTTTATTTCTACAAAAGGACTTTTCAATGTATGATTATGAAAATAGCATTCTCTTCCTTTTGCTTTCTCACACCATCGCAGGCTTTCACTGTGGTGTCTGTGTTCAACTCCATGACCTTTGCCCTCAAGGTCACTCCTCGGGCTGTGAAGTCGCTGTCAGAAGGCAAAGTGGCCGTCAAAAGATTTCAGGTAGTAAATAAGCGGCTGATTAAGCGCTGACATTGGCGTGTTCTGTGTATAGCTCGAGTTCCTTGAGCCACATGGTCAAAAGTCACACGTTAGCGGGAAATGTTTCGATAGAGCTGAGGCAGCACTCTCCCAGCACTGAACCAAAATGGCCTTTGGCAAACGATGGCTCACACCCCCCCTCAATCCCCTGTCTCTACAGAGGCTCTTCATGATGGACGACAGAGAGGCGATCGAGCTCAAAATGGCGGATCCGGGCAACTCGGTGGAGTTCCGCGACGCCACGCTGGCGTGGGAGAAGGCCCGCCCACCGCCAGAGATTGCCAGACCAGCAGCACCGGTGCCCACCAGAGGGTTCGGCGGTGGGGGCATGAGGCGGGTGCTACGGCGGGAGAAGCTCAGCCTGTACATCGTCCCCGCGGAGGAGGCCAAGGGGCCAGTTGACGGCCCCACGGGCCAGAGCCTCCTCCTGGGCAACATAGAGCAGGACAGCCCCCAGAGCAGCATCTCCTCAAACCAGAGCATACGCCCGCCCCTCCACAAGACGCTGCACCGCGTCAACCTGCTCGTTAAGAGGGTACCTCCGCCGTGCGCACCCCTATACACACACAGGTCCTTTAAAGGTGGAGTCAGCCATTGTAAGCTAATACACTTTGTGACGAATTCAGCGACAATTCTCACTGTCCGCTAGCTGTGCAGAACGCACAGCTAGCGGACAGTGAGATAATTCTGTGTTTCTACACAGCCCTGGACATCGCCAATATCGCTGACAGGACCTTTAGCTGACAGCAACTTTAGCAGACGCTTAAAATCTTTCGATTATGCATGTACTGGATGAAGAGGTTTTAATAAATATTAACCCAGGTCATTAGAATATACTGATAATGCAACCGCAAACATGAAATAAATATTTTTTTTTCGTTGCCGGTGTCAGACGTACATTGTAGAGCTGAGTATTGTATTCACAGTATCTGCTTCCCTTGTTGTGGCCTTCTCCAGGGATCGCTGGTTGGAATCTGCGGAGGTGTTGGCAGCGGGAAGAGCTCTCTGCTGTCTGCTCTTCTGGGCCAGG
This sequence comes from Amblyopsis rosae, assembly GCA_025399935.1. NCBI lineage: Eukaryota > Metazoa > Chordata > Actinopteri > Percopsiformes > Amblyopsidae > Amblyopsis > Amblyopsis rosae. The sequence goes on from JAODTR010003069.1 coordinate 6,147, forward strand.
TGAGGGGAAACATTTAAATAGGTTAGTTATTCCAAGCGCGATTCCTCACACGTAGGTGCAACACAGGCAGAATAAAGCAAATGGTTTTGTTCTTGGCGATGGTGGGGAGGGAGGGGGGGCTCATTTTGGACCCTGAATGTAAAGCGGTGTCCCTGTTATCCCAGATGACCCTGGTGGAGGGGACTGTGGCGGCCTGTGGAGGTTTCGCCTACGTTTCCCAGCAGGCCTGGATCCTCAATGACTCACTGAAGGAGAACATCTTGTTTGGGAGAGAGTACGACCAGGAACAGTAAGCTTAAAAAGACAACAAGGAATCCCTAGTGGGGAACTCAACTTAGGGGGCGGGTTGTGATTCATCCTTTGGCTCACATGCTTGTTTTTCTTGTTTATCAGATACCGTGCTGTCCTGGAGGCCTGCTGCCTCCTCCCCGATCTGGCAGAGCTGCCTTATGGAGACATGACCGAGGTACTAACTAGACAGGACAAGGGCTTTACATCTAGCCCGTGGGGCTGGAGCTCAGTGTCTTTCCTGCACTTGTGTTGTCTCTGGTTATGGCAGTAGATTTGATTCCCAACAAGCCTGACCTACCTGTAAGCATCCTTCTGCTGTAGAAATGGCATCTGCTATTTTAAAGGTGTAGCAAGTTACAAATGCAGCAGACGGAAAGATCTTTTCTATGGCGGCTTTAACCTGAGGTGCGTTCAAATTGGCAAACGTTTGCAAAACGTTTTTCTGTCGCGGTCTGAGGAGGTAATTCTCGGCTAACGTGCGCGGACGCTGGGCTACAGGTTACAGTGTATATCTACCAGTTTAACAACAACAACACAACAGACGGCGTTGAAAACAAAGGCATTCGCCGCGAACGCTGGCCCGTATGTGAAACGTGTTCCTGCCACTCCAGGTGGGCGAGAGGGGAGCCAGCTTGAGCGGCGGGCAGCGCCAGCGCCTCAGCCTGGCACGGGCCCTCTACAGCGGACGGCCCCTCCTGCTGCTGGACGACCCGCTCAGCGCCGTGGACGCCCACGTGGGCGCCCACCTCTTCCACAACGCAATCCGCAGCGCCGCCGCAGCCGGCAACAAGACGGTGCTGTTTGTCACGCACCAGCTACAGGTGGGGCCTGTTATTAAGGGAGAGAGGTGTCACTTTGTCGGCACCAGGTGGCGCACTAGAGCGTTAGCGTCTCAGACCACGCACACATAGCCGCGTGAGACTGATCTCCAGTTATTAGTCTGGAACCCCTCCATTCACATTCCATTGCTTTCATCCAAATCCAATTTGTCGATAGAAGACATTATATACACAGCCATCGTAATCAAACAACATTCTGTTAGAATAATGACAGACGGTCCTCTTGACAGCCTCATGACATTATATAATTCAATACTCAAGGATCATTTCTAATATCTTAAATAATAAGCTGCCTCATTTCTTAGAACAGGAAGGAATGCATTATTTGTTTTTGATGAACGTGGTCAAACCGGCTATGAAAACAAAGAGGAGCTCAGATTACAACATACAGAGAAGGGAGAGTGATGTAAACCTCTGCTCAGGACACAATTACGCCACTATATCTTTACATAGGGAATAGTTTAAAATAGATAACCAGTCATGTGAGTTGTTAGTTTCACTTGGTGGCAGCGTTGTGACACTGCTCTGCGTGTTCCCAGTATCTGTCGGACTGCGACGACATCATCCTAATGAGGGATGGGCGCGTCGCCGAGCACGGCACCCATGCACAGCTGATGGACCGGGGGCGCGACTACGCCACCCTGTTCACTGGCGCACAGCAGGAGGTGGGGCCAAGGTGGACCGGGGCCCCCCACCCCCACATCCACAGTAACATTGCACATTGTGAACAGATGAATAATGCATGGCTCTGCACAGTACTGCCTGGGAAATGTTAATGCATACAGGGCCCTTTCATTATTTATGCAGGCATTGATTTAACGCCCTGGCTCCTAAAGACCCCTGTCACCCACATCTCTGTTTAAATGACTTAGAGGCCGGCTATTGTTATGGCCGTAGTGATTTGTAACCCCGCCCCTTCACACCCCCACGCATCCAGTTTCCCCAGAGCCTGGTGAAGAGGAACCAGAGGAACAAGCAGCGGAGGGCAGGAGAGGAGGCGGCGGAGGCTGCTGCCCAGGTCACTGCACCACAGATGGGGGACAAGACAGGAGGTGAGACCTTGCCATTTGTCTACGCTGCACACAGGAAGTGGACCGGCATGGCTGCAGCAGGAGCACACATCACAGATAACCTTTGTTTCTTTCTTCTTTTAGTGGTTCTTTCTTTCTTTCTTTCTTTCTTTCTTTATTTGTTCTTTTTCATTCTTTCTTTTTCTTTTTTCTTTTCTTCATCATTCTTTCATTCTTTCTTGTGCTTATCTCTTTCTTTCGTTTGTCTTTGTTGTGTTTGTCTTTCTTTTGTCAATCTTTCTTTTTTTTGTCATTTTGTTTGTCTTTCTATTGTTCTGTCAATCTTCCCTTCCTTGTCTTTCTTCGTGTTGTTCTTGAATTGTACTGAGCCCAAGTGACAGATCTTTGCCCCCAGTAGCACTGATGACGGCAGAGGACAAGGGGCGCGGGGCGGTGGCCTGGCCCGTGTACCGCGCCTACATCCGGGCCGCGGGCGGCCGCGTGGTGCTGGCGGCCAACGTGCTGCTCTTCCTCTCCACCACGGGCAGCATAGCCTTCAGCAACTGGTGGCTCAGCCACTGGATCCGGCAGGGCAGCGGGGTGGGTTGTCACGGTTCTCATCTCGTGTGTGGGTCACCTTGCCTGCATAAAGGGTGAAAAGTACCCCACGTTTGAGAGAACGCAAGCGTACGGCGGCTTCTATCCTATATAGAAGAGCCCCCTTTATGCAGACTACTTGACTGTGTTTGAGTTCCCAGTGCCCTGGTAATCATCAGTACGCATATGGGCGCAACAGTCTAACTGGTACATCAGTGGGAACTTTAAATCGGCTGTAGTGTTACACCCAGGCGTACGCCCAGCTGGTGCACTCGGCTCCGGAACGTTTGCTCCCATAGAAATGCATTACATTCGGATACATTTGATAGCACTGCTACACTCATTCCAGTTTACTCCGTAAGTGAGTGAGAAAAATAGCCAGCGTTGCGCCAGCGAGTCGAGGCGGCCCACCGAACATTCATCTGAATGAGCGTGAACGGCGTAAACTTAATTAAAGACGAGCAGGAGCAGATGTTTGGCGAAGCTGCCCGTGTCTGCTGCTGTGAAATGTGCTTAGAGCGGAAAAGTTAATTTGACTGACTGCTTCCCGTGCACTTTTCAGATTGTGAGGCTTTCTGTAATTCATTAGAGACAAATATGTTATTTGTTTTTTTTTCCCGCCCTGTCATCGTAATGTGTTGCTCCATCTGCCCCCAGAACAGTTCGTTAATCTTGTCGAATGAAACGACGGCGAGCGGCAGCATGAGGCAGAACCCTCACATTCAGTACTATTCCACTGTTTATGTGCTGTCCATGGGAGCTGCTTTCCTTCTGAAGACATTGAGGGGGCTAGTGTTTGTGAAGGTGAGCACGCGACACCCCCCCCAACACACATCTCTCCTTTATTCTGCGTGTTGTCTCATTTGTGCTGCAATATATTGATAAATAACTTAAAGGTATTCTCAGCGGTTGGAAGCTATTGCACTTTTTTGACAAATTCAGTCAGCAACTCCTCAAAGTTCACTAGCAAATGTTTTTGTGTTGATTGAGTATAAATAAAGCTTTCTGCAGAATCCCTTTTTATATATTTGCTATTTGTATCTGGAATTTCCATTGTAGTTGAAACTAGCATTACAAAGCATAAGTTTGGTTGTGAAACAGTGAAAGCAAAGTGAATGCCCCTCACCCCCTGACTACTCTCACACGCCACTCCACAAATAGCTGTAATAGGCTCATGCCGTCCAGTTACACAGTCAGTGGCAGGTTTCACACATCACCCGTTGAGTTACTAGAGAGGAGGTGCAAAAAACACAAAAGTGCGTTTAGATTCTACTGACAGCACTGAGATTTACCATTTTCTTTCAGCACATCGCATGTGCGGTCCATATGCTATTTGTTTTAGAGTACACTTACTGACTGTAATAATAATAATATTGTCTATATTATAATTTGTTCCTGCTGCCAGATTTTTAATAGTATAATGAGTCAAATAGTGAGTAGGTTTTCAGTGCAATTACTCACTTGGAGGTTTGTGTGTGTATGCACATGCATGTGTTCTTCTGTTCCATCGAGGCATGTTTACTTTTTTGAGCTAACCCCTCCTGACATCACATTACAGAGGTTACGTCCCAATGTTTTTGTGTGCCACTTGAAATAGCGATTTCTCCAAAGACGGCTAATTTCTTTTTCTCTCTTTTTTTTTCTCCTAGCTGTGATGAAGTTTTTGGCGTTGTTGAATAATCCTTTAATAGAATAAATGTGTTTTCTCCTGCCACAAGTAATTTCCATCCAATTGGTTATATTGCGATAAGGTCACAACCTTTGCATGTCAGCTTCCCGGAAACTCGTTATGTGTGGACATTTGACAGCTTGTCTCGCACAAGAACGATTCCTTTAACACGTACAGTAGCAGGGCCATGACTGTTTGCATCGATACATCAGCAACCCATGTTGAGGATGTGCTAGCAGGCTGTTATGCACTGTGCTTCTGGTGTGCATGTGTGGGTGTATACGTGCACTCATCCATCCACTCTAGGATTTGTTGTCTCCACATTTGTGAAGCAGCTGTTATCATTGAACTCTCGAGGTTTTATTCAAGTTTATTAGACTGTTTCCACGTGTGTGTGTGTGGCCCAATCTCAATGTCCGCCCTAAGCCCTCAAGCCCTGAACCCTCACAGACTTTAGTGGCGTCACCTAAGTGATCGAGTGTCCGACGCAAGGGCTCAAAATGCTATAAATAGTAATAAGAGGACAGCACAATGCCACGTATGACAATGGCAAAACATGTTTAGGGGCTATAACCGCTCATTTTGTGTCTAAGCATTTTCCTTACAAACGATATAATAGTTTTTTTTGCAAATAATCTATTAATTATTTTTGTCAAAGTTTAGATTCTAAACAAAGTGTGCAAAATAATAAGCTTTCCACAGCATTCCTCTTACTTCATCTCCGGCGCATTCTTGTCAAGTCCGTGAGGGCATATTGGGCTGTCACAGGTGAAGTGATTGAGTGTTCTCAACTTCTCACGCAGTTTTCAAGCCATTTATGCCCCCTTACTGTAAGGCCGCATTCATGCAGACTTTGCCTAAAGGCACAATTACCCACAGTTCATTTGTTGTGACGTGTTAAACTGGTTTGTCTCCTCAATATAATGTCTCTGGTACTTCTCCCATAGAGTTCTATTGAGGGTTCTCTAAGTGGTCTGTCTCCTCTATGTAATGTCTCTGGTGCTTCTCCCATATAGTTCTATTGAGGACTCTCTAAGTGGTCTGTCTCCTCTATATAATGTCTCTGGTACTTCTCCCATATAGTTATATTGAGGACTCTCTAAGCGGTCTGTCTCCTCTATATAATGTCTCTGGTGCTTCTCCCATAGAGTTCTATTGGGGACTCTCTAAGCGGTCTGTCTCCCCTATGTAATGTCTCTGGTATCTCTAACTGACCCTCATGCTCTGTCCCAACCACAGTGCACGGTGAAGGCTGCCAGTGTGCTCCACGAAAAGATCTTCTGTGGCGTCCTGCACAGTCCCATGCGCTTCTTCGACACCACCCCTCTGGGACGCATCCTGATGCGCTTCTCCCGAGACATGGATGAGGGTGAGTGTGTAGCTCTCCTCCTGTGGGTGGCACTGTGTGACAGAAAGAAGAACCCATGTGGCGTGGTGAATGCCATCAGTGTGATTTGTTGGGGACCGTTGATTTGGGGGCGTCCTTAATGAATTCACATTTTCTCATAGTCTCGTCTAAAGACTTGCATTCGTGTGACTTTGTTTCATTTGTGCTTGCGTCTAATTTTTCATTCGAGGGGCCACCCTTTTTTTTATGGGCTTCTGTACATTTTAATGTCACCTACACAGATTGGATTTTCTCTCTCTAATTATCTTTGATCACATTCTTTGTCACTTCACTGTGCAGATAAACAAACATACTGCAGTCTGCAACTATGCAGTCACCCTGCTGCCAAGTTAGTCTCCTTATTTCTGGGGGTTTCCCATTGCTGTGCCGGGAGAAACAATTGTGATGACTTTGGCAAATATTTCACTTGTATATTTCCTGTGAATGGTTGACAGATTTGCTGTTTGTGTGCATAATATATAATACATAATAAATCTGTAAGGAATTGAACATTATTTACTTTAATAAAAGAAACTAGGCGAAGGTCCAGATGTTCTTTCCCACACATCTATGCAGGCAGGTCCAACCAGCACCAGTGTGTCTGATACAGTATAATACAATGTTTTATATAACACTTATAAAAACATACGTAGTTACAAAGCGCTGTACCAAACCTAATTAATTACTACAGACAGACAAAAATAAAACAGTAAATATAACATTTAAAAATATTTTTATACGTAAAATTCAAGTAAAAGAACTTCAAAACTAGACGCACAGTAAACAGTCTGTTTTTAGTAGTGATTTAAACGAGGAAACTGGGTTCGCTAACCTTACACAGGTGGTACACAAGGTGTGTTCTCTGCCCCACAGTGGATGTGCGACTGACCATGCAAGCTGAGATGCTGCTCCAGAACCTGACCCTGGTGCTCTTCTGCCTGGCCATGGTGGGTGTCGTGTTCCCATGGTTCCTGCTCTCCATCCCGCCCCTCGGCCTGTTCCTCTTTGTCGTCAACCACATCTCCAGGTGAGCCTAGTACTGTTTCTACCTTCAAAATCAAACTAAAAACCTATTTGTACAGTAAGACATTTAGTTAGCAACAATTAATGTTCCCCTCTGTTTAGTGACCAAAATGTCTATACATTAGGCTCCT
>JAODTR010003070.1:0-13093 GCA_025399935.1 Amblyopsis rosae
AGAGGGGGAGAGAGAGGGGGAGAGAGAGGGAGAGAGAGAGGGGGAGAGAGGGGGGGCTGGGGGACCGACCATAAAAGCTCTCTCTTTCAGCCAGTTGCTGCTTTGTCTGCCTGAATAAAGGCTAGGTTAATTGAGGGCTGTAGATATTCCTTCTAACATTGCAAATCAGATTGCAGACAATATCCTGGCACTTCTCTTCCATGGGCTAGCACTCCAGCCTCAGTGAACTGAGCTTCTAATTCAGTGGCTGATTTACACTTTAAAGCTGCCTTTTTTCTCCCTCCATATTGCCCCCGTCACCACTTCCCCTGCATGATAGGCAGAGCTGCTGAGGAATCATGGATGATGTCTTTGTCTTGTCATGAGCCAGTAGTACGATAATGATGACATCAGTCAGTGTGTTTAATGTATAGCTGAACCACCACACACACACACACACACACACTTGTTGTAATTAGTGTCTGAATCGTTGCAGGTGCGCTCCTCCATCTCTATTCAGTGTGTGTGTGCGGTGGAGAGGGTGGATGAGAATGCCTTTCAGCAGCAGAACGTAATGCAGGTCATCTCCCAGGACAACGATGGACAGCTGCACACCATGTACATCCAGTGCAAGGTAGTGGTGCTTGAATTCAGCTCCAGAGCTGCTTGTTCTCATGGAACGTCACCCTTTCTTACTAGAATCTTACTACAGTAAGAATATTTAAGGATTTTATTATCCTACACGTATATGCTGCCCCGCAAAGGCAGGAGACACTTAACTAATTTTTGGTAAAAACAATTGTTTAATTTATTAATTAATGCAGATTAATCTGCATTAATTGCATAATAGCCTGTATAGTTTACTTTCTAAGTTAATTTACAATGTGACTTTAATTAACTTTTAGAAATCATAGTCAACAACATTTATTTGTTTAGCATAATTTAAAAGGAAGAGAATGTTGTTTGAATTGTTTCAATTATATAGGCCTACAATAATGTGGTAAATAGGTCCTACTGATGCACCTTTGTGACCTTCACATTAATTCATTTCTCATTTACATGATGTTATATTTGTATTTATGTATAATTATGTTATGTATATTATCTTATGCCTAATTGTGTCATGATCACAAGAATCAAGTGAGTGATCAAATGGAAGTTATACAGTTTGTAACGTCCAGGATTGCGACTACGGGCGCCGCAACCATGGACTTTACACAGTTGATGGAAGTTAATGCATTTTTCCTTGGTATGACTCTTATTATTTAGTAGACTTTGTAAAGGCTTCAAAACATTTTTATGTAAATAAATAACTTAATTAAACATGACAAAGATTTGCCACATTTCCAATATTCTACCTATAATATATTTGGCTGGGTAACATAACAAACACTCCAGCGAGTTAAGGTCTTTTGCCTTTGTAGGGCAGTATGTATCTCAGCTGATTTGTGTACTTTTCATCTGATCAGCTGCACATTTGTGTTTGTATAAACATATAATATATAATATGTATGTATGTATGTATAATATGTAATATATAACGTAAATATGATTTTATAATCAAGCTCTGAATATTATTCCAGATGTAGGATAATTACATTTCTAACTTGGAGACTTTATTTTTGTTTGTGCGCAGAATGTGAATGAGCTGAACCAGTGGCTGTCGGCTATCAGGAAAGCCAGCATCTACAATGAGCGCATGCTGCCCTCTTTCCACCCAGGAGCTCATCGCAGTGGCAAGTGGACCTGTTGTTTGCAGACAGACCGCAATGGTAACACTCTATGTTTGTGATAATAATGTACATATACTGTATTGAGAATATGTGCAATCAATTCACTGTCAGTAGCCTACTTGGAACAAAACTATCAGTTGTGCTTTTATTTGTATTTATTTCAGTTGTGCTGTAATTTGTATTTCTTGTGTTTGCTTCTGCGGAAAATTAGTTTATAGTCAATTAATAATTGGGATTTTCTCGTGGCATGTATTACGCAATGGCAAGTTCACATTGTAAGAATTCCCACAAGCAACCCCACATACTGAATATGGATGCACTTGTGTGTGGTACAGTGTTCGTAGAGTAAGTACAGTCAGTATAGTCTATTAGAACGTGGTAATGTTGGTGTTTAGTTTCAGGCTGCAGTACAACACACTCAGCTGTGACTCTTGGGGACTGGAGCGACCCACTGGATCCGGATGTAGAGGCTCAGACCATATATAAGCAGCTTCTCCACGGTAGAGACAAACTCAGGTTTGTTCAGGATTAAAAGTTCACCTACTGGACACCAGATGTCTCTGTTGCAACACTAGCATACACAAAGCTGTAACATTGTCCCATTTTCATTACAGTATTTTTAATCTCAAACTGAAAACAACAATTACCAACATTGTCACATTGAACTATCATTAATATTATATATAATGTGTTTTTAGGAAAAAGTATTTGGAGGCACCATGCAGTGAGACAACCATTAATAAGGGTGAAAATAGTGTCAACTCAGCTGTTCCTGCAGGTGGGGGTCCAGCTGTGTAATGCTCTATTGTTGTGTACGTCTGTCTGTCTGTCTGTCTGTCTGTCTGTCTGTCTGTCTGTCTGTCTATCTGTATGTATCAATCCATCTAGTCTGGCAATGCATCAGTTAAGACAACAGGAAATACATGTGTTTTATTGGACTGATCCGGTATAGCGTCCTCTGCCTTCCAGGGGGTGCAGGGTGCAGTGTTCAGCTTCAGAAGCCCAGGCAGGCGGTCGTTGAACGCCTCATAGGTGTGATCATGGACCTGGAACAGGCTCACGCCGCCTTCCAGCGCAGAGAGAAGGACGATGCCACCAGCCTCATATGGACTCCTTAGACTAGGAGTGAGCACTGAGATCCACACCACGACCAGAAGAATGCAGATTGATAGGAGTAACCTTGTGTTTCCTGCTGGAATGAATCCTGCCACTTTGGTACTCTTGGCATTCTGCTGCCATACTGTATCCAGCAGTGGAGGCACAATGATACTTGAGAACAAGCTGAGCTGCATGATTTGATTTCATTGTTACATTGACAACAAGCATGTGTTGCATGTCCTGCATCCACATGTTGTGGAAAAAAAAGCTTTTATATTTTGACATACTGTACAGAACCCTGGCCACCTTTTTTATGCAATCCGTTTGTTGTAATCTACAGTACTTGAAAGTACAGTATGCTGTTTTGATATTGCTTTAATTAATCTACATTTTGTATTTTTCTTAATTCAGATTGCCACCACAGCTGCAAACAGTGACATATGTAATAGATCATGTGACTGACACTGTTTTCATGACTAAGTAAATGTTACTGTAAAGATTCAGTAAAACGCTTGTGAAATGCCACAAAACAATGTTGCCTGTGCAGGAAGTTACAGTTACACTACTGCTTTAATTGTTGCCATAGGCACTGGGTTTGTGATGCTTGTTTAAAAAAAATGTAATTACATTCTGATATTTATTTCCTTTGTCCTTACATTTAAATATACAATTTGTTAAAGCAAATTTGAAGTTAAAAAGGGCAGTATTCTATTGTTTATATAACAATGTCCCATCAGTACTAGTGATATACAGTTGTTAATTTTTGCTACCATTGAGATGTCTGTGCCATTTATTGTCAGATTGGTTAAGGGGCCTAATGCCAAACAGGTGTTTTGAAGTATTTTCTAAATTCTGACTTCTCAATTGCCGTCACACTTTCAGATAGAAAACATTTTCTGTCATACTGTTTTTCTGCAGATAAGCATTCCTTACTAAAGTTGATCCTCACCTTACTGTACAGCAATTGAGGTCATATGATATCTTTCACCCTAATCTTTTATAAATTTGAACTGTGTTAATTTAAAATAACTTTGGACCAATATAATAAGCACCTTGAGTGGGCAGCTCGCACAAGAACATCCCTTTTATTACAAAAGTTGTTTCAGTTCAGGTTTTCCTGTAATGTATTCCCTACTCTGACAACTCTTTTAAAACAGAGGAGCATTGCTTGTTTCTTGTTAACTTATTTTATTATGGCTGGTTATTATACAAAATGTTTCTATTTTATTTTGCAAATTCAAAATTATTTAATATTGTTTTGTTAATACGGTATTAATATTTTAAATAAAATAAAAACAGTTTTCTTCTGATAATTCACACGTCTGGTGGACATTTGTCAACAGAAATAACAGCGTAATGATCACAGAAGTTCATTTAAACATATATGTTTATGCATATCAATTTTCCCATTCCTATGTGATAGTTAAGTAGCGATGTATAGCATGACGAACAACATTCATGTAAAATTCTGGAAATCTCATGTCATGCTGGGAAAGCCCTATAGTCATGGTTACAAATTAAGCACTCTCCTTTTTTCAACTGAATAATTTAATCTAGCTTCCATGATTCTCTGGCCTTCAGACTGTACAAATCCAACAGCAGGCTACTGATCAGTTGAAATGTATCATGAATGTTAAAACATGAATGTGACTGAGAGCAATGCGTGTGTTTCTGTTGTATGACGAGAATATGTCTGACACAGTATTTCTAACATTCACTGGCTCTTCATAATGAGACACACAGGTCTGCTGATTCAGCAGACTCCCTGCTAGCTCTCATTAGCGATGAGAGGTTAGCAATAAAGAGAAGTAGCATGGGGCCACAGAAGAGGTTGATATCGTGTGTCTACATTTTGTGGAAGATGCCAGAGTGTTTCAGGAACAGCTTATACCGGCAAGACTGTTGAGCCATAGGCCACAGATTGAAGAAAGACTTAAGTATATACCAAAGCACCTGCACGGATGCGTAGGCTAGGCAGCCTGGCCACAGCACCAACATTCAGCAGCCAGCGACAGAAAATGGCCATAAAGCAAATGTACTGCCAGTGAGAACTGTTTCCGCTGCACTCTGGCAAAGCTCATTTATATCCATATAATGAGGTGCAGTGCTCAGAGCTGCCCAGGGACGATGCTGTGCTGGAACTAAGGGAAGACATCGAGCTAAAAGAGAACAGAAGAACCAATGGCAATGAAGGTCAAACAAACTACCCCTATTGAGGGCACATTTATTTGTCCACAAGAAACACAGACATGCAACAAGGTCATCACAATTAAATAAAGACTGATATATTAACAAGCCCTTTATAGTTAAATCAATCTCCCCATACCTTGCTTTAAAATTGACTCATTTGTTTATTTATGGCTGTAAAACACTTTCGATTAGCAATATGCAGACTCCGAAGAGAAATCAACTTTAAACCACAAAATGGTGGCTTTAAAATATCAATGAACATGGGCACATAAATTATGAAACGTTTCTATGTAGCCAAAAAGAAAGGCGAGCAGCAAACCGCTATCTCGTCCTTATCTACCTACATAAAACTATGCAAAGAGAGTATGAAGCTGTCCATGTGCGTCCAGGATACCTAGGAAATGTTTCTAAGGAAGCAGTGACGGTTTCCACATAGAAGCTATGCGCTGTCAATGTTGTTTAGCATGCACCTCTAGAACATCACTGCCTCTTTGAAGGACATAAACCTAGGGTATTTGTATTTTGACATACATGTACTGCTTTCATATTCACAGAGACAAACAACATACATACAGTATATCCACAATGTACATGTATCATCTGGTATCATCACACATAAATAAGTATGCAGCGGAGTAAAGTATTCATTATACATGTAAAACACCTTTTACATTAACTTTATCCCACATTCTTCTAATCAAAATATGCTATGGAAAATAGCATGGAATGTATATTTATACGAATTATATAGCAATGTCATTTCAGATTTACTTAGAAGACAATCATTATTCAAATAAATTACATTATAAAATATATGTATTTCAATACAGAGCCTTTAAACCACCTCAGACTGCATCATCTTAGAAACCTTGAGGTAGACACCCCAAAAAGAAAAGCCATCGATTATAATTTTCAAAAAGAAAAATGACTTTCTTGTCACATGTAATTTTCCCTTTTAGTACTTTACTGTAAATTGCATAAACATAATATCATTTTTAGTACTAAACAAAGTACGAGCATGTTTTATTATGCCTTTCTTAATTCTGTAAACACCTGAAATGTCTGAACGGCCCTGCAGCTGCCACAAACTCCCTTCCTACTAGACAGAAATAATTAAATCAATGTGAAAGAAGCTAACATTTCTAACATTCTTTGTACAACTATATTTAATGAGACTTAAAATGGAAAATTCCCTGATAGGCTGGAAGCATTCTTTACTGCTGTCCCATATGGTGTCAAAAGCTGTTAAAACTGTTGTGGAGGATATTAAATAAAACAACCAGTTATCTTGGTTTTTCTTTTAAGTATATGCATATGTCAAGGGTTGAGCTTGATGAGTAAACAATTTCAAGTGAAACTTTTAACATTTAACCCCAGAAAAGTATCATGAAATAATTATTTGTTTTCTGCCATAATTGAGTTATGCTGAGAAAATTTCACCCATCTAGTATTCCAGCAAGATTAAAACAAATACTTAATACATTTCTCACTTTCAAATTGACCAAGATCTGCTGCTTTCTGGGAAAGTAGTAAAAATAAATGGTCAGTTTAGGGAGATGGCCTTCTTCATGCAGCTCCCCATCCAATAATAAAGACACACTTACTGTATTTATTGGAATCCCTCACAGGATTATCTACAAAGAGTCTGCATTAAGGTACAGTAGCATACACTAAGACTAGTGGATATATATATAAGACGTTTGCAACATGTCATACTTATTTCAACAGTCCCTGACATACTGACAAAGGAATATTTGCCAGGTTTTTATGTATTCATGTTAATAATTATGCGTATGTATAGTATGTGGGCAAATCAAGGTCTTTAAATTCTTTATATAGAAGAGTATAAAAATAAACTCACACCATAACGCATTCACAAGGTATGTCACATATGCAACTGTGTGTTTGTGTGTGCTATGGAAGTGCTATGGAAGACTATGATTCACTCAGCCCACAAGGTGCCCGTCCAGTAAACCTCACCATCTAAATCTGTCAACTTGCAAAATGTTATCAGTTATAATTTGGAAAATTAGGCAGCACAGCTCACTTTTATCAGATAAAATGGAAATAGCATAATAATTCAAAAAAGGACATAAACATGTTTTAGCTAGCATATCTGGGGTAAACAAGAGAATGGAGAAGTAATTCCCAGTTAAACCTTACAGTTAACATCCAACCACATTCTAGAAAAACCACAGCACTCAAATATTCCGCTTTACTGCTGAGAAGGGGCAGGGTCACCCGCTAGGCAGACTTAACAGCTCTCAGTGAGATCAGAGAGAAGGGTGTGTGACTATCAAATGGCTTGTGTGCTGACAAAGAAAAACAACCAGCTCATCACTGCAGAGGCCAGCGTAAAGCCTACTCCCAAACAAGCCCACAAGAGACCTGTAGATCACAGCCGCCCTGCCTAAGATAGATCTCCAAGGGTAAAATGTTGATCTTTGAGTGGGAAATTGCTCAGGGAAAAGCGTGTTCAGCCTTTTCTTCTCTTCAAGGACTTAAAGCCAGCATGTTAATGTCGCAGAGCTGCATACGCCTGCTCACCACTATGAGCATGATTGATTGTACCAATGCTTGGGTTTCTCTAAAGGGAGAATAATGCAACTTGCTTTACCCACAGAGGCCACTGTCACCAGTCTGTCAACAAAAACAAATATATTTTACCTTGGGGGTAGCAAATCCTGCCTCACAGCCACACTAAGGTGTAACCAGTCTTAGAATAATGCATTCAAACTGATTGGTAAGATGCACACTTTCTTTCAAACACAGCCAACAAAGTTACCCATAAAAACACTTACGGCTCTGTGAAACCAGTGTACTGTATGTACACGCCATATTAGACATGTTTATCGTGACTGACTAATGCTGGTTCTGCAGAGACAGAATTGTAAATGTCACTAGGTCAAATAAAGATATGCAATGCCACCTTAAAGTTACATAAATGTCCGCAAAAATCTATAACTTTAAAAAGGCAAACACCTGTCAAAAAAACAACAAACTAAGTTTTGAACCAAATCGTTAAAAGAAATACCATTCTATATTTAAATAGGACAGGTATTATTATTTTCATGTAATTCTACACATTAAAAATCTTAATTTTCCACAGTAAATCCACTTTAGTTTTTAATGTGGTGGTTTCCATAATTATTATAATAAATATAATTTCTCATTTTCTTACAGTACTAGCAAATGCAGCATTATGCAGCGGTAGTCTGGGCCATGCATTTTCGAGGACAGCATTTATTACAACCCATGTTGGGCCTACAGTATATCCCCTCATCACTCTTTCCCCCAGAGGAACGCTTTCTGTATAGATGAATTTTCTGTATAGAGGAATTTTAAGATACAGACCATCTACCTGCAGCTATACATTTATCATCGTGTCTCAACGTTCCTTTGGCAAGAGCATGCGTGTTCGAGGCTGATGGATCCGCTGACAGCGATAAGGCGGAGATGTTAGGCTTTTTACGTAATGCAAATAGCCTCACTGTGAATCAGTGCATCGACTATAACCATTTCCTCTGCTTTATTTCCATTGCCCCTGTGTCCATTTATCTGCCAGATCTGCTTTCAGGTGTGTGTGGGAAGTTCGTGTCCGCCCGCCATGCCCCGACCCAGCATTCCCTGGAGGCGAGGAGGCTGCTGACTGTTTTGGTGCCGCGGTTGTTCCTCAACCTCCTCCTCAGTCCTTCAGGTTGTCCTCCCCCACCCCCTGGGCCACCAGCTCCGTCAGGATGTTGTCCAGGTATTTGGGGTCGGGGTAGCCGTGGCCCGTCAGGTTGGAGCCAAATTCTGTCTTGTGGTGGATCTCGTTCCACACTACTGTGTCCGACTCGCCTGTGGTGCTGGAGGTCCCGATGGTGAAGATGAGGCGGCGGTCCCAGGCTGTGATCAGGAGTGTGAGGACCTGTGGAGCAAGCAGGAGGTTAGCACTGCATGGGGGTGCCACACAGATCCTATAACCTAAGTATTAACATGAATAAGTGATTAAATATACAGTAGTTATGGCTGGATGCTATTACCCAAACACTGGATTGTATGCGATACATGTTACTAGCATGAATCGTAACATACAATAATCACATTTCATTTGATGGATGTTATCCTAAAAGAAGTCACTCCTTGCCTTTCTGCCTTTCTCATTGTCTGGGAGGTAGCAGTGACGAGGAAAACCCCTCGCGCTGAACTTCTTTCCTGGGTTGGGGTGTTCATTGGTCTGGGTAATATGTTAACAGTGAAATGAGTCATGGTGCTTCTATCTTTATCAGTAGAACTCTACTGCTGTGGTGAATGCAAACAGCACCCACAGCAACAGTTAGTTACTGTGGGTGCTTCAGTTTCAAGACATGCTACGTGCTCGCAAAAATAAGCAAGCATTCACACTGAGGATTAATACTTTTTAGTAGTAGACTGGTCCTTGTACCACATTGGGCTATATTGTACAGCTTTATGCTAAACACAAAATAAAAAGGCAAGACAAGAGTAGATTAGTTGTTTGTCTGGGTTTCATGGCCAATATACAGTATAACACGTACAAGAATTAATGAAATACACAGCCAGTCTATCTTCCCCAGCATTCTGTCTCATCAATACAGTAAATAGAGAAAAGGCAAGAGAATAAATGTTCATGTGATGCTGTCGAACCCTTGAAGTATCCTCGTTTGTCATGTTGACTAAACAATGGATGAAAGGCAATTTGTCTATACACTCAATGCTGTTTCACCTCTATGATTCTATTAAGCGCTTATCAATATATTTATTGTATGGTTGATTTAGATGTGTTCTATGCGTGAACGGAGACAGCTCAGACCTGGATGCCAGCAGGAATGTCGTAGATGATGCGGATGGTCTTGGAGTCTGAGTAGCCGGGCAGGCAGTGGGGAATGACGTGGTACTCCATTTTCCCTGGGGGCTGGGTGCCTGTCTTCTCCCCATAAATGGCCTTGCACGTCGGGCACTGAAGACTGCCATCCTGGATATCAAACACACACACACACCCACTCAAACACGATGGCAGGACTACTAGATGATGTCCGGATAAGAGCGCAATAGCTAGTAACACAATCAAACTGCACAATATCGCCAGTGTGTGTCATTTTCTCCCAGAATGACACCGTAAACAACGTCTGGCTCACAAGCCTCTACCCACCTTGTTGCCATTGGTGTACATTGCCACCAGGCACAGCAGATGGTACATATGCCCACACTTGCCAAGCTTGCCCACCAGCTCTGGCTTAATGCCTTTGTGCTGCAGGACGCCTTCGTAGCCCGATGACATCACCAGACGCTCCATGCAGATGGTACAGTCCTGGCAAATGAGAGTCAATAACACACATGGGCTGCATGTCTGCTTATTAAGGTTCCTTGACACCGTGCATGGTTCAGAAAGCCTTACCTCATCTGGGACTACTTTAATCTTCTCTGTGTATCTCCGCACTACATCCTCTGGGTTCTTTCCTTGAGGATGGGGGAAAAAAAGAAAAGCACGAAAATAGAAGAATGAGACAAACAGCACCAAAAACTAAAACAATAGTAATTGCATTTATCCTCCCCCCACACACACACACACACACACACACACACAAAATGCACATGCTGCAGGCAATTTAATGTGTGCATGCTACGCTAGCTGCAAAGTCAACTTTATAAAGCGTGAGGAGGCAGTGGCTGATGTTGACTGTCCTCTAATCCCTCTGGAGTAGCGACACCGTATCTCCTGATGAGGTGCTCCCATCAGCAACCGCTCCTCTGGCACTGAAGGAGCTCCACTCCATAAGGATGGGGGAGGGTGTGTGTGCGTGTACATGTGAGGGGGTCACCTTCCATATGGACACAATGCAACGATGAGCCAGTGTCTCCTCACCAGCACCAAACCCCAGGCTAGTGTGTCTGGCAGGACCGGTTACACCTCGTAACACTGTGGCCTGCTCTCATAGCCGAGCAGGGGACGGACGAGCGAGGGGAGAGCATCACGTGATCTGTTGCTTTGACGCTTTAATTAGATGGCCTTCTGTTTTGTCTGAGCAGGGAGCAGAAGATCAAATCTGTCTCTCTTCTCCACGCACAAGCCCATTGTGACTCTTATCCTCTCTCTCTCTCTCTCTCTCTCTCTCTCTCTCTCTCTCCCCCTCCCTCCTTACAAAGGCACAGGGTGGACATTCATCTGCAGGTTTTCTCATGGTGAGATACTGGTGTGGACACAGCCGTGTGCGTGTGCGTGTGCGTGTGGCACAGTGGGGGACAACAATGTTGTGCAGATCAATTAAGACAGCGACGTCCATGGAAGCCCGGCGTTTCCACGGCATCCATCGACCCTGTATTTATTTCAACTTGGAGTCATTATTCCCCAGCATCATACAGTATACGGTCCTCAGTTTGACTAAACTGTGCTTTTTGCGTCAATACAGCGTTCCAACATATGTTGCATAGCATAATACTTTTGCTACACAAACTGCTATTCATAGCCAATTATAATAGAACATATTGTTATTTATAATGTTATATCTAATTGTTAATTATGCCCATCCAATAAAGGTCTGATACCGAGTAGCAGGGAACAGATCAGAATATAACACCCCAAGGAAACAGAACAGTGTTCTGACTTCACAATCCAGAGTGATTCACATGTTCCAGTTATATTTCTTTAACGAGCTGCTCTGAGTATATATTAATAATGAATTAAACCCCTTGAAATAATCATGACTGGCTTCAGAAGTATTTCTTCCTCCACTGTCTGTATTGCCACTTGCACCGGCCATTTTTGCAAAGACAAAAAATGGTTAAGCTAACATGTTATTGCCGGGTATGGGTTTGTGTGAGATGTGCAAGGTATTATGGGTAGCGTAGTCCATAAGTAAGTTGCAAGAATGGCGTGGCCACTTGTCACCAGTGACAACCAACGACAATGCACAACACTGACAGGACCCACATTCACCACATTTGACCGTCCTTTTGATAATTGCGAGCCTATCCATCATATCATACAATAATGATAGTCCAGTGGTGAAAACATACTGTGTGTCTCTGTGTTGTCTCTGCTAATGAGTAATTCATGAGCACAGGTTGCACTTGCGTTCTCGTCTCCAACCAACATCCAATTAACCCCCACCATCACCCCATCACCCATACCTCTGTGGAGGTGCTTCTTCTTGGTTTTGCGGCGGATGCCGTTTACCCCCGGTACGGGCTTCATGTCACTCTTGTTGATGGGAGGCGGGTGCAGGATGGGCTTTGGTGCCCGCGTCAGACACACCGGTAAACCTGCCGCACACATCAGGATGCCCGTCATGCCTAATGCATGCGCACGCGCACACACACACACACACACACACACACACAAGCAAATAAGAAAGCAACATCCAAACATAATGAGGGGAGGGGGCGACCTGTATTTCATCAACAATAACTCGTTTCACAAAGCAGCACCAAAGGCACCAGGGAATAACAACAGATGCTTTCCTAACCTGCTAGTGCTGGGTGCATTGGTCCAGATCCAGTCAGGTTCTTTACAGGGAGGGCAGGAACGCTGTTGATAGAAGGAGAGCAAAGGACTAGTAGTAAGTAACTAGCAGCATCTAGCAACTAGTTAGCGGTTACTGATCACATGCTATTTAGTCATGCCTCTCTTTATATCTGTACTATTTATTGAGAAAAATAAGCACCATGCTTATAATTTCCATCATTTGGAAAATATTTTTATTTTATTTTTATCAAATGTTTTAAGATGATAGAAATGGTAATATTGTGTTTAGTTTGTCACCTCTGTTTGACAGCTAATGCTCTATATTGTGAAACGCCACATCTATGAAAATGCATCATATTTATGATACGGGGATACACGTCCACCCCACTTTCGTAAAGAACAAAATTGTCCCCCCCACTTTTGAGAAAAAAAAAAAATATATATATTATGTTTAAACTTTACATCCGATGTCCGATGTAGCCTAACTCGAGTTACATTTGTTAATTTGCCTATTTTGATGACCATCATAAGGCTACCAGCATTGGCAAGTTCACTATTCACTATTCAATGCCCCACCCTCCTTGGTTGTTGCTATAGGCACGCCGGTAAAGTAAGCTATTTGCACCTG
>JAODTR010003071.1:0-13092 GCA_025399935.1 Amblyopsis rosae
GAATTAATCTGCTACAGACATCAGTGGATGTATTAGGGTAGGTACACAAACACACCATGCCACATATTTGTCTTCTTTTGGTCTCAGGATTACTGGGCGCGTTCGCAGCTCATTGCTGCCTCTCATAATCCATTAACGGCACTATTTTTCAGATCGGATCATAGTTATAGGTATATTTTTCCGAGTCGACGGTACATTTAACAAATCGACGTTTTACGTAACCGGTGACGTCGGTTACGTCGACTAATCTTCCCAGCACTATACTGTACATAAAGCAAAGGTGCCATGTGCACATGTAGTTTGTTTTCACATGTAACTGAACCAATTATGTCAGCTGTGTTGGGAGTGTTTCACCTTCACCGGCATCAGCCAAATTGATATTTTAAACTGTATCGGCTGAGAATTTTGGTGCATCCCTAATGTGAAGAGTATCAAATAGTTGTCTAGTGAATTATACTTTAAGAACAAAATGATATCTTTTCGTGTTTTGTAGTTTAAAGTATTATTTGAAGGATGCTTCTAGCTACTTTATGATTGAGCAGAAACGATAACAGAAAGAGAGAGAAAGCTGTATGTTGAGTGGGTGCAGCTGATGCACAATGAGGGAATGGAAACTGATCCAAGACTCATTTCTTTGGAACTTCAGGCCAATGTCTATAACATGACGTACCATCCAATATGCATTCCGCAACTTCCTACTGTATTTGGTGAGCAAAGTGAGATCTCTAGAGCACGCACGCACTCACGCGCCCACGCACGCACGCGCGCACACACACACGCGCACGCACACACGCACACGCACCCACCCACGGTTGTAAGGAAAAGAAAATGCTGTGGTGACACAGGTTTCTGAGAAAAAAAAGGGGTGTTTTTGTATAGATAGCAAGACGAATGTGCAATGATGACCTCAACCCTGAAGTAAGCCTCTCATGACTTTCTTTTTACAGTAGGTTTCACTAGCTTAGGGCAGTTGGAACTCGTAATTAGTGAAACTTGACAAGGTGTTTTCCTACCTGGGGAGGTAAATATGCTTTTTTTTAACCTAATCAACAGGGCAAGGCCCAGCAAAGTCGGTGGAATCCATGCAGTGACATGTAAACTCAGTCACTCTTCATATCCACTTTGGCAAGAGGCATATTCGGTCTATTTGTATTAATCAGTGTCTTCTCAAAAATCATCTGAAATAATAATGCATTATCGTTTCTTCTGGAGTATTTGCATATTAGTTCCTAAATCGCAATTTAAGAATGTGCTACGTCACGCCAGTGGAAATACCTTGATACAGCGTTTTTACTCACCCTGCTTGACAAAGGAACATTTGGACCAATGCTTGTACCTTTGGAAAACCACAGAGGGTGGTGAGCAAAGACGTTATGGTCAAGCCCTGCAAATGCATTATAACCTGCATTTGGCACGGTGTCTCTGCAGGCTTCATGTAGAATGGAGGCTGCAACTTAGTTTGGAAAATAAAATGTTTCAGAAAAGTTTGAGCAACAGTGAGACTATATATCTGAATAAACTCTACATCAACGCTATTCCAGTAAAATGAGATTCCATATGGCAAGCACAACACAGTCTTCATGATCATGATAGTCACACCAGGAAAGGAAGCCATTTTTATAATGAATACAGAACATTCTCCAAAGTCCACTATACTAGCATCCATTCACCGGATACAATCTACATTATCTGAGAATCACTGGAATGGAATGTAGTGTGGGCTGAAATTCCTGAATGCTTATCCTCTACACAAGCCTATGGAAAAAGGCATAACAGCAAATGTTGACATTCAACCTGTCTTCGTTGCACAAGTATTATTTTATAAAAGTAAAGTGGTCTCATCAATATTTTCTTAGTACAATGCTATTCCGGTTAGATAATGCCAGTTTTCCCCACCTGAACTAAGGGCAATTATGTTTACAGTCTCAAACAGATGTGACATGGAACCAGACTGAAATTGCATATGTCCCAGTAAGGGATTTACATAGCCATTAATCCAAGTGGGTTGCATAATTCATTGTATAATAATTAAGTTTACAGTTCTGCGAACTGCAATATGCAGTAACTATATATTTAGTAACTATTATATAAAGTACATTTTCAGCAACACAAATCACTACATGGAGCCCTATCTTGCGCAATCTGAGTAAATACATCTCTGGGCATTTGGCTACATTAGCATAGGGACGGTAGGTAACTTAAACATAACCTTTATATTAAAAGAACATGACAGTTCATTGCTTCATTTGAAATGTATGGTCAAAGCTTCATGTCCTATGTCGACCAAATGAGCTTCTAGCGCTGTGTCTATTTTCAATACGAGTTCAGTTCAGCGCATACAAGCAAAAAAGGTTTTGTTGACCAATTAGAGAACAATCAAGCCAATCAGTTTCCCCCAAAATGAGAACAGCAGCGAACGTCACACTTTCTGGTTTCCACCAGCACTCAAAAATTATTTTAAACATTCTGATTGGGCAAGAAAAGGTATAAGGTAAGTTTGATTGAAATGTATTAGCACCACCTTCATGACAAAGACTGAGGGGTTCCAGACTGAGGGGTTCCAGACTGACTAACTTTAGTTTGCATAATCAGAATGGTACCGCAAGGCTAAGTGCTTCAAATATATGGCAAAAATATGTAACACAAGATATTACAATTATTATTGCTACAATTATTACTGTCCAATCCATGTAACTGTTTTTTAGACTTTCAAAAAAGCAGGAAAGGCAGGAGGAAACAGTTTAACGTCTGTTTGACCTCTTGACTGGCACCCTAAACATGACCCACAAATGACTCACTCTAGAAGGATGTGTGGAAACATGCAAGTGTAAGGAGTGGTTCATAATGGCTAGTGGCCACAGCATTGTTTCAAGGTGTGCCAAGACATGTCCCTGACCAACAGGCAGGTAAGACAGGCATACACTGTGCTTTTAGCATGTTTCATGAACACTATTTGGCTGTCGTGACAGTGAGGCCTACACTGCCACTCAATCAGTAGTAGTTGACCCACTGAAGACGGAAATAACGGGCAATGGATTAGTGCCCTGCACTTCTTTGAAAAGTGTGATCTCGCCTTCTGACTTTAACTATTGATGAGTCTTCAAACGATGATTGAGATACCTTCACCCCTACCCAGTGGAGCTTGTTTGTGTGGTTACTGTTATGATATTGGTAGACTTCTTCCTCTCACAATGTCCGTCATCGACAGCAGTCACATCTTTTCTAAGCTTCCATACAGCGGGCTTTTCTCCTTTTTTCCCCAAAGGCGGCTCTCTAGTCTTTATGTTGGTTTTTCCTTTCAAACACACGTGGTCTTCACAGGCAAAACCCAAGGCGACAACCATGAGTAAACAATCCTATCACAGGACACACTGGGACAACAAGAAAGACCTGTCAGTCACTTGTTCCAATAATTTAGACTACCAAAAAAGTAGGTGGTCTGATATAAAATGTTTTAAGTTGTTTAAACACATCTAGATGAAAATACAACTAAATAAAAACTAATTCAGATCTGTCATTTACATATTTGATGCCAAAGGTTTTGGAGGGGACTGTATTTGAGCCTACAGGCGTCTCTCTGTAATGTAGCAAACAGGTAAATATTGTCCTAACCTACCAAATCATTTTCTTGTCACACTCAACATATTCATGTGCAATTGTTTTTTAGTGTACTCTGCAAAGCTCCACACTATTTATTTTTATGTTGAGCACCCATACACTAACCTGTCTAAATTGTCTCCTAAAGTTATTCTGATGTTGTGTGGAAATCTCTGTGGCTGATCGTATAAGAGCTCTAGAAATACACTGCAAAACATTTTTCAAGAATGAACAAGTTATAAAGATGGCTGGCATAATATCCCAGCAGACTGTTAAGTCATCATTTTGTATTAATTGTCATATGCTGTCAGACTATCACATTGCAACATAGTCTATAGGGTCTTCTAGTGGTCTAGTTGTTGGACTCTCAGCCTAAAGGTTGTGAGTTCTCTCCCTGGAATTGACCTAACTGTAAATTTGCTTCTTCACCATTACCCAATTTATAATTGTATGCTATGGATTAACCCTTTATACCTAAGGATCGTTTGGCCATTTTTTACTACTTCGATATAACGGCTTCTAAAAGCATTTCTTTAATAGGTATAATCAAGTGTAAGTCAGTAGCTGCAAGTAATCAGCAACCTCTCAGCTACAATTTGGGTTATTTTACAAAACATTTTGGAAAAAATGTAAACAATCTTTGTTTTTACAATGCAAATAAATGCAGGGCGCCTACATTTTTTGTGGTTTTTATCATGTAGAAGATGGTAAACTATTGTGTTTACCAAGTTTTGTTTCAATTTTGATTACTCCATGTCTTGACAAACGTCCAAACTTCTAAGCTCAAAAAAATAATTGAACTAGTTGCATTTTATTCATTTTTAGTGTATGTGCTTTTATTTATAGGCACTGTGCTTCACTTGGTATGCTATCTATTTCTATATCAATATTATCATTTATGCAGTTTTTTTTGTAAAATTATTAGCCAAATTATTTTCAGAGTTTCATTGGTTACGGTTAATAACAGAGTAATCCTTCCAGTGGAACCTACATGCAAAAAGAATTGGTCCAGGGGACATTTTAAAAGGCTACATACACGTGTATCTTGATTATATTCATTGGCTCATTTGATAAAGGAATATTCCAGTTGCAATTGTGTTGTGTTGCAAACTCCCTGTTATGTGGAATACCACAAATCATATGACGATCTCGTCACCAGTGTCTCGATTATGAAGAAAAAAAAACGTGTTTCTATCACGAAGTACAAGTCTATGCCATGAATAGAAACAAACGAGAATCCATTATGAAAGCTATATTTTATGTAGACTTTGATGCTGTGTTGCAGAGCCCCTTTGATGTACGAAATATAGACCGATGCCAAATCCACGCCGGTGCGGATCTCGTGTTGAGAGGGTTAAAACATCTGCTAAAAGACCAAATTAACATTTTAAGGATAATTTCTATTTAATTTATATTTCAGTGGCTAGACATTTTATGCTAGTTTTAAGAATTCTAGTCAAGCAAAATTGTCTTAAAATAATTTGGTTAGATTGAAGAATAAATGCCTATTTTCTAGTAGCTAGGGATTTTTTTGCAGTGTAGCAGGATTATTCTGGTCACACCTTGTATGCCAGAACCATCGCTTACCTTATTCCACATTGTAGATAGACTATTTAAACTAAAAAAAACACAAACTTCTACTTGAGTAGATGTCACTTACTTACTTGTTGTGACATCAAACATTCTCATTACAAACATATTAGTCCATTATCAAACTTATCTTTGACCTGAGACACTAGCAGACAGACCCTGGGAAAATATGCGGTCTTAATGCATCACTTGAAAGCAGCGCTCGCTTGATTAGACAGGCTCAACCTCACCCACCCCTCCACCTAGCAGGTAAAGTATTTCTCTCCCTCTCCTTTCCTGTTCACACGGCCATGGCTTTATCTCATTAGACGCCCCTCTCTACCAGCTATTCCTGTGGGAAATCAAGTGGTACTACGCAGCACACAGGACCTACAAGGTTTGCCAGCCTGTCTGTAATGGGATTTTTCAGGGGATTATTTATGGGTTTTCTTCAGGTTTCAGAATTGGAAAAATATACTTTTGAGGGATGAAGGAGTAGGATTATTTTATAAAAGAAAGCAAAAGATGAGGCAAAGACAGAGAGAGATTCAGGGGGTGGGGTTGAAAGATGGCAAGTAGATGTGTGTATAGGTGCACATTGTATGTGTGCGTGCAGCTACAGTACAGGTGTGTGTGTGCGTGCATTAGTGTGCCGTGCATTGTCCGGGAGTAGATGCTGCAGTGAAGAACATTTAGAGATCATTAGTCTTCCCATTCAGTCATCACGTGTCATAAATAGTTGCTCCAGTATTGCAGCAGACCTCCACCAACATGGCAACACCCCCTGGTCTAACACACCACATGATCACATTAATGTCACGTCCTCTCTGACTAGTTAGGCCAAGATAGATGGAGATTCAATATCACCTAAAACAAACTGAGGACGTGTGACTTTCAACTAATTCATTGCCAATTTATGTACTGTTAGGATACCAAAATATAATTTGGTGTTCCAGACTCCCACACACACACGCAGTTTCACTGCACTGCTCAACTCAGTCTCTATAAAGAGGGGTGAAGTAGTGGCTTTAGAGCAGAGAGAGCACCCTGTCTCTTTTGTCCCAGTGTGTTTCATAGCAACATCTGATCCAGACGCTTCCTTTTAGATACAAGCTGGCCACTTCCTGGCAACCCGCGGGATTAACACTGTGCCCCGTGGGCGGTGCCCATCGCCCTGCAGTCTCCCAGCCTGGCACACAGCACTGGCTAACTGCATACAGACACGCCTACTTGACAGGAGATGCATTTTGATTGACATGCATGACAATCAACTGAATGATTGGTTTCTGCACAACGCAATGCGCCTGGGACAAACACTAGAAGAAAAACTAAATGAACTTAAACATCAAACATCCAATATTCAAATGAGTAATGTATGGATTATTTATTTTTAGGTCAAACATATGTTAAGAATCGTACTGCTTAACCCACTGAAACATAAGGAGCCCTGTGAAAAGCATTCTAAAGCTTAAGGCACTCTCTAAAACCATAGAGTTTTCTTAAAAACTTGATAGAATTGTCAATGTTCACTAAAACCTTTATTTCTCAGTCTCTGTAGCAGATAGAAACATGAAATCAAAAGTCATCATTAATTACCATGATCATTTTTACTGACAGTTTGGCTCCAGTGTGGGTACTAATGATTCTTTCCCCATTTTCCAGTAATCATTAAACCTGGCAACCTAGCTGTAATCCTCCTCGTTTTGACAGACCCCTGGAGAAGCAGGTCGTTTGTGTCCATGTGAAACTTGGGATTGTAAAGCCCCTTGTGACGGTAATGTGATTAAGGGCTATATAAAACTGACTATGCATGGACATTGAGCACAAGTGGCTTACTGTATGTGACGTAGTGCTGATGAACAGAAGAGGCTGAGACCAAGCCCCCTAAGCTGCCTAAGAGCGAGGTGCAGGAGGGCAACATAAGTGACAAGGTGCCCACGATGTTTGGCGTTTACATTCAAAAGCTGAGAAGATCAGCGCTAGCTAGTAAATTTGTTTCTGATTGAATGCTCCCAGTGGTTGTAGCATGGCGTGTGTTAGTGTGTGTGTGTAATGCCCCTATTAAAAGGAATAGGCTGACACAAACACATTTTATCCAATCCGCTTTGAACCAGTCCTGTGCAAAGCAAGGTACAAACTAACAAACTGCCTGGCTGGAAAGTTACTGAGCAAGCAGGGGGAAAGAAAGGCAACATTTAGCACGTCCCGCTTAAAGTGTAGCTGGCCCCTGCTAGGCCCCCACCACACGGTGACACACAGAGCCAGCCTTGTGCCCAGAGTATGTGTTATGAAGGTCTCGGTGCATGGAGAGTGCTGAGTCATAATGCAATTCCCCTTGCTCCGTCGCTACGGTAACGAGCAAAGAGGGGTTACAGTAAGTACCTGGGTGGGAAGGAGGAGGAAAGAGGGAGGAACAGCAGAGGTACATTTGTATGGCTACTCTAACTGACCGGTTTGGGCTAAACACTTTTCTAAGTGACATTTGGCCCCATACAAACAAGTAGCACAAGAAACCAACAGAATGGCTAGCAGCTGAAAAGCTATTGTTTTTCAAATTCATGAGATATGTCTTAACCGCTGCCATGTGATATCCAAAAACTAAATTAAATGACCGTTTGAACACAATAGAATACACACAAAAGAAATTCACGTGAAGAGCATCCTGCCAAACAAAAGCAACACCATAAGACAGGAGATATCACCCTCGGTGTCTGGGTGTGGAGATAGGAAACAGGGGTTGAAAGGGTGGGCAGGAGAAGGCTGACCACAGTTCAGGGGATAATGTGAAACCGGGCGTAGGACTCCAGATGAGCTGCAGAGCTGAGTCACAGGATGTACTGCACCATCATCGTGATCAAATCTCTCTTCGGTTGACACATGTACACACACATTCTTCCAGTGACATCTCCAGGAGCAGAAGCCTTTAACTTGTGATGAGTCATGCGCTGCTGCTCTGTTTGTTGAGTAAACTTTGGTACATATGTGGCTGATGAAACACAGTCACAGAGTCTGACATCTACTGGATAAGTCACACAAAGTTGAAAACATTCAATCCAAATAAGTGTGTCAGAGTTGCATTGTGCATTATAGTCCAAAGTGTGTATGTGTTTGAGAGAAAATATCTTATGATTGAGTACTTGTGTGTATGAAGTCAGACGTTACTGTACGCATGTATAAATATCTCGGTGTAAGTGTAATACTGTGTTTATTTGCATGCCATAAGTGGTCATATGTGTGTATAAAAGAATATGTGTGTGTACACATTAACCCCTGCTGTGACTAAGCAAATTGGCTAGATCATTAGACTACATTAAGGTAATAATCGAATTAGGCTTCATGACAAGACAAATTACTAAGTAAAGTCATGCTCACATGAATATATAAATCTAAACAATTAAGTCATTCTTGGAGAACATTTCTCGACAGACAAGGCTAACAGAAACTCTGACATTCCTCTGGTCGGACGGCATTTCTAATGCGGCTCAACTATGTGGAATGCTGGCTAGGTATTCCACCGCATTGGGGACATTTCAACTTGAGAGGCGGAAAGGGCTTTCAATTGAAGACTTCAATTCCACATATTTCACACTTGACTCATGTTGGACCCCATTGGTCGTTGTTTACCAAATATTTTCCGTCATTGACTGAATGTTTTTAACAGTGACGGAAAACTCTGATGGCTGTCCGTCTGTCTATTTACCAGTCCTGAAGACGGGACACTGATTTCATAGTGTTTAATTGCATGTTAGGCGCACTGGTTCTTACAGCGGGGCATTCCAATCGAATCCTATATTGAGAACGCACTGCACCTCCCCTCGCTGCGGTGCAGTGAGGCGAGACAAGCAGCCGGTTGTAAACAATGCCTACATTGGAGTGTTTTCTCCGTTGTACAGTGTACAGCAGAGCGTAGCGTACAGGCTACATATAAAACTTGCATTTGGTTCATCGATAATCAGACTACGCATCTGCCCCACAAGAGTATGCTGTGCAATGATTACAGTAGACAATATTTTAGATTTTCCAATCATTTGTCAGATCTTTTTAAAACCGAAAGCAAAAGGTATTGGCATAGTATTGTTAATCTCAATGAAAAGAGTAAGCTACAGTACTTCTATGATGGGTTTATTTTAAATCAATCTAATTCTGTCTTGCAAAAACACTTTCTGCCTTGTTAAAGTGTAAAATGGAGATGAACGCGAAACTAAGAGACTGTTAATAATTCATTTATTATCGTAAAACATTTTTTTTATGGTGGTTAAATATAGATTAGAACGGATTTATTACAACCCTGCCCATCAAAATGATGGATAGGAAAATCTTCCACAAGCACTGGTTGGACCCAACAAGAGAAATGGATCAATATGATGAAAAAAGATCATCATTGAAATTCAACTGTGCCTCATTAAAACAAATGATCATCATTCTATAATGGAAAAATAAAAACACACACAGATCGCACTCAACATAATCATAATTACTATTCATGAGGCCATCCACTCTTCTAAAGACTTATGGAAAGCCTAGCCCTTCTGAAACATCATGGAAAGCTGTACAGCATGTTCCCGATTGGCCACTGTTATTATATTTAAAACAATTATTTTATCTTTTCCTATGACACCTCATCTGTTCCCTTCAGTCCCACCCCTGCAATTCCTTATTATCGCTGACCATCAAGCAAGGACAGGACGGTCAGTTCCCAGTCCTTCGTACAGTCAAGGCTGACCAGCCTGAGAGAGTCACTGCCATTGATTGATACAGAGTGGACTTCCAGTAACTTTCCACCACACTGCAGTCCTCTCTAGTATTGGTGGAATCCAGTGAAAATAACAGAAACATGTTTAGTGGTTGGTTGTTAGAAACCTTCCAACACTTTGAAGCCTGCCATTCTAGGTTAAATCATTAGGGCCCCAGCGAAGGAGCTCCACGCTGGAAGCTGAAGACAGATCAGGTAGCCTGCACACTACAATGGGAAGAGAGAGAAAACACAGAACAGGGAAATGTAATCATTAACAACCTGTAGATAAGTAGAACGTCGTCTTCCAGAACCATTGGCAGGGATCACGCGTCACTAAACTTGGTCAGAGGTGACAAACTCCATCTGTACGCACCGTGCATGTTTAGCCAGAGGTGAGGCCATGAATTAAACGTGAGATTAATGAGTCAGGACACCAATATGTCCCGTTTCAAAGTGATGTGTTTGGTGGTGGCAGTGGTGGGAGTCTGCCTCCCTGCATAGCACAACCCAATTCTGTCACCCCACACATACCTATCCATGTACCCCCTGGCTGGTCCCACCAGTCAGGGGAAAGAGAGAGGGGGGGTGTTAAAAGATAGAAAGACCTGCGTTTATATTTTGTCATCTGTATGCAAAACAAGAAACATAGAAAAACAAAACTCCACTAAAGCACTGATGTATAGCCCTTAAAATTATACAAACCTCATTTGCATAAAATAATAGTTGTACGCACATGAAAGTCAGCCACTTAGGTTGTGTGCAAGGCAGCAGATGATAAACTTTGGCTCCCCTAACCCTTAACAGAATCATTGGAGTTTCAGCCGGCGGAATGATAGATACAGTATATCGCTTTATGTTATTGCTATAACACCCCCCAAAGCACCACCGCACTCCCCCATGCAAACAAAATGAACCTCGCTAACGAGTGTGATTACAAAGGCATTCCTTCTCCCTGTGCCAGTTTAATACATGGCACATAGTGACTCTCACACCTATATAAAAAAAACAGAATCTGATCAGAGATATGAGCCAAAAGAGAGGGCAAGGCAGACAATAATGTGTGTAGTTTTAGTAGATTAAGACAGATGACCAGAATGGACAGCAAAAAAAAAAAAGGTAACAAAAAATATTAATAATAAAAACATTATAGGTTTTAAATCAAGGACAGAAAAATAATTATCCATGACCACAATTGCGTTGCTAGCCTCAGTGGAGAGCCAGAGCAGCAACAACGCTGTAAACTATACACAGTAAGTCAGCAAACTGTTTAGTATGCCCCCAACCACACCGGTTCAATGAGCCACGGTGTTAAGATATTATGTCAGTTTTATATAATTTACAAGTTGTCTTATTGTGTTGTGCAGATCCATCATACATTCACATCCACAGGACATTCTCTGGCTTCTCTGGAGCCTATCTGCAATTCATATGCTGCGAAAATATTTTTACTCCGCTCCAGTGAGAACATAGCAAACGCTAGGTAAACAGCTCAATTTGAGGAGGCATCGACATCTTTTAAATCCAAAATATGGGAACACCGGAACAGTACAGTTTGCAAGCAATGGCTGCTGGAGTGAAAACATTATGTCTCATTTACGCAGCCGTCACCCAAGTCATATCGCTTGTGCATGTGTGGCAAACAGTGCCGGTCCTGACCTTCCTAGGGCCGTAAGCGAAAATGTGCTACAGTATGGGGCCTTTCTACCTGACCCATGAGACATGCAAAACATTTTTCCATTGCCACGCAGTCATGCCTGAAACACAGGCATGTTCCAAAACAACCCAACCTGTTTTAAGATGCTTCATCTGTTGGTCTAAGAATAAATAGACTTACAGAACAGAAATAATAATGATTGAATATAATATTTTTGTATAGAATCTTAACATAACATAAGCAATGCTTGTAGCCAATTCAGTGGTCTGGCCACTGACACAGCCAAGTTCCACAGAATGCATTACTGACTGTATTAGCTGAGGAAGCTGACAAAATACATAATATTAAGCTTTTCTGTTACATTTGTTGTTAGGTGAGAGTGTTGATAAAATAGCTTGGCATGTGAAAACAGCCCATACTGCTTAGCACTGTAGTGCAAGTCATTACACACATAGTATACACTTTCTGTTCGCCTTGAATACAGCTGGCAGGGTGCTCCTAAAATTTTCCAGTAAGGAGCACCAGTGCTGCTAGTGGAAAAAGTTAGTCTGTCTGGAGCCCTGCTTTTCAATAATTAATCATTGCAGAAATATAAATTGCTCTACACTGACTTTTCCCACAAGGAGCACACATGCTCCTAAGTTAAAACATTTAGGAGCTCAGACAAAAATGTATTTCAATTGGAAAACTTAATATATTTTGTTTTATCAGCATTTAGTACACGTTTCAAGTGAAGTCTTTCTTGAATGGCATTGAATGCCTGCTGCAACTGAGTAAGGACATGTATTTGTGAGAGAGCTGAACAATTAATTACAGTATCATCTGCATAGAAATTAACGTTAGCGTGGGGTAAATCTATACCAATATTATATATCTACATTGTAAAAAGGAGTGGTCCTAACACCGAACCCTGAGGTACCCCTTTTAACATATTTACAGGCTTAGAGGTAAGACCTTGTACAAATGACCCATTCATTTGTCAAGCATCTGGTTTTAATCAGATATCTTCAGAGTCTTTTACAATGCATGGAGGAAGGTCTCGGACATTCTTTTTACCATCTAAAAATGTAATGTTTTTCCAAAATGTCCTTGGATCATTTAGATTACTTGTGGTCTCATTTAAAAAGTGTGATGCTTAGGCATTTTTTATAGAAACACTGCATTCATTTCTTAAAAGATAGTTTTTGTCAATCAGTCTGATTCCAGGTAAGAATGGTGAAGTAGACATGACAGCTCAGCAGTAAACCATTCATTGTCCCTACCTTTAATTTTCTAAGAGGGTCATGTCTATCAATAATTTCCATATAACCATCATAAAAGCATGTGAGTGCACTTTCTACATCCGGAATGAGATACATTTTCTCCCAGTCAAACAAACTGAGTTAATTAATGCACAAAACGTTTCATATTTGTCTTAATCCTCTCCGGGAACCATCGCCTTATCGTGGTGGAGAGGTTTGAGTGTCCCTATGATCCTGAGAGCTGTGTTGTCTGGAGCCTTGTGCTCCTGGTAGGGTCTCCCAAGGCAAAGTGGTCT
>JAODTR010003072.1:0-13092 GCA_025399935.1 Amblyopsis rosae
TAGGCTACTTTCAGTTTCTGGGTATTACATTATTCTCTTACTCTTTTTTGCAGGCATACGCACACACACACACACACACACACACGCACACACACACACACACACGCACACATACACACACACACACACACACGCACGTAAACATTAGTAAGGTATATTATTGCGCAAACAGCAACAATGGTATCCATGGCAATGGGTCTTCTCAATAATCTGAAACTGCAATTCCGAATCTGTGATCTTTCAGGTCAACACTAGAGGGCGGGGTTGTTTAAATTTTGTTCCATCCAGTTTGGCCCCACAGGGGGCATTTATTGCAGGCCTGGGCAAAGTCAGGCCCGGGCCGGATGAGGCCCTTTGAGACATTCCACCCGGCCTGAACGGTACATTTAAACATTCAAACATTAAAAAAATAATAATTCAACATAACATTTCTTGACGAGCTCTGCAGAATGTTACTTTATATATACAGCTGCGTAAAAAAATACATAGTTAAAGTGAACTGTTACGTTTGATTATGAAAATTATGTTGCATAGGAATAGCCTATATGCATATTGTCAGATTATAAATTGTTATTTTATTATGCTTTTCATACTGTTCTATTTATTTAATACGACATATGTACATGTACAAGCCACACCCCACTTCTAAATTTACGTTACTGTTATTACTACTCATTTCCTGGCCAATAGAGGGCGATGTATAAACATATCAGACACAAGGTGTTAACGGAAGAAGGAGGCCGGAGGTGGAATGGTAACTGGCTAGGGGGCGTGGCTACCGGCCGCAGGCATTCTCACGGGGCTGGAGTGGCGGTGGGAATGTTCTGATACCACGGCCGTGGGCGGATTGTATCTTTGGATTGTTCATTGCTTTTTAATACATTGCTCTATTATTCTAAACACTTTTGAGTCAGAGTCCTCTTTTATTCTTTCTGGCTAAATTAGTATTACGTAACAATATATATGAAAGTTAACAAAGTGTGCTTTACTGGGAAATGTTTTAGCAGGTTGGTTAAAAACTTAATGTGGCCCACAAAGTTATCTGACATTTTCAATGTGGCCCCCAAGTGAAAATAATTGCCCACCTCTGATTTATTGTAATACGTACAGCAGTGGTTCTCAAACTATGGGTTGGGAGCGAGATCACTTTCATAAATTAAATAACATTTTACAATGATTTAAAATGGCATAGTTTAGCCATAAGTGTTAGTAGTAGTACAGTTTATGAATTACTTTGATGTATTCTGCTACTAGCTTGTATTAAAATACTATCAAATAATAATATGACGGTTATTCTTCTACCACCTCTGGGGATAGTGGGGGTCGCAAGTGTCTGGTGTTATTTTAGGGGGGTCGCAACCTCAAAAGTTTGAGAACCCCTGATGTACAGTACACAACTTTCTCTAAAATGCCTGTTTTGGGAAATAGTTTCCTTTTTATCAAGGGAAATGTCCACATTCCACTTTCCACTAAGTGTCTGGTCTTGACGGCAGGTGGCATTCTATTTTTTTACCAAATAGTTTATTTTCATGGTAAATAACCAGTAAAGATGCCTTAATTTAAATGGACAGTAACAGTACAGTAGGTTAGCCATGGACTGTTGCTTCCTCTCTGGTGTCTATAGTTTCTGCCTATGCAAACCAGCAAAAATAGCTTGCGAAGGTGAGGAGTTCGTTGCTGCGAGCTTCTGTACTAGTACACAGCTACTGCCCTCTAGTGGTCACCACATATTTTTATGATAATTGTATAAATGCAATCGTGAAACAGGACAGGGGTTGTGTGCAGGCTTACCCAGCTTGCGGGCGACGGCCCTGTCCTTATTCTCGTCCACCAGACCGAAGCCAATGTCCTCGTCTTCAAAATCCTCCAGGACCTGAGCTGCAAGCTGGTGAGGTATTGGGGGAGGAGGAGTTAAGTTAAGTTCGATAAACTAGCTTAGCTAAAGCAGAGACCTTGTAGTCTTCCTTGAATATATTGTGTTTACGAAGCTCTGGCCAAGGGCAAACATACTGCACAGCATGCTATGTAGAATGTTTATTAGGAAAGAAACACTAAATACTACTGGTAAGGAGAAGTGTAATTGTGGTATGGTAATTGTGGTAGTTATGGTTACAACACCTGGACAAAGGGTGCAATAAAGACAATATGATCGACAAGTCACCAGTAGGCAGCAAACTGTAGGACTCACTCTTACACAAGGCTCTCCTCCTCATACTGTAGAACCTACTATAACACAAACCTCTCCCCCTCATACTGTAGGACCTACTATAACACAGGTGTTTGTGTTGTTTACGGTGTAATCCTTGATAATTATTATAATTATTCCTATTATTTTAACAGAATGCTGTCTGCTTTACATCGCTGTTGTCTGACCTGTTCACCTGTTGACAGACGTACTAAGTGTGTGTCACTTTGTGTAAATGCTGCAAATGTAAATAAGCTCCTTTTATTACAATCCCCGCTGGCTATAAAAGACGCCGCTGTATATCTTGTATCAGTTTCCCAACGGTCTCTATCGCCAGTTGCCGTAGTGAGTCATTTCTTGGCCCGCCCACAACACCTTGTGTTGGAAACTAAAGCACAACGCGTAGTAAATGTGCTCGTTACATATTCAACGACCCCTGGCATGTCTTCCTCCATTGCAAGGACCCTAAAGTTCCCTATGTTCTCCTGGACATGCCGCCTTGCACTTTCTAAATCTGGGTGAAACCAGACCCTGTGAGTGACAGCCCCGTCAGCCAATGGGAGGGCAGGACGAGAGCGGTGGAATTTGAGCGGACGGTTACGAGGGAAAGAAGCAGCAGGTGTCACATGACGAGGAGACACAGGAAAGGTTCACCCTTTGCAAAAGTAAACTTGTCCAAGATGCTATGTGGGCAAACATTCAAATGTATGTGATACACACAGACACACTGTCTAGGGAAACTTTCTTGCCATTTTAATAATAGATCAATAGTATCATATAAAGATACGTTAAAGGGTACAGGATAGCTAGGGTCCTGGGTACAATGTCCACAGTGAAGACCTGTATAATACTTGTGGTGTGTTTCTTAGAAACTAGGTCATTATTTAAAATGGCCCAGAAATATATTAAGTTAAACTATATTTACATTTGTGCTACTCATTTGTCCCGCCATTACCAATACTGAATAAAATGGTTTACTTGATTCACTTAAGTTTTAAATTGTTGCATTTGTACAGAGAGGCAAAACCACCATCTAGTGGCCAAAAATGTGCAAAGCATCGCTGCTACAGTTAACAAGCATCACTCACAAGCTGCCAGTCCCAAACCAGTGCTAGCTACTGTAACAAAAACAGCCAACCCCACAATTTTTTTCCTATAGAAAAAAAAAAAACATCCATCCCTTTTGACTTGCTGCTTCAATAATACTCAAGTTGTGAGGTTTTGCAATGGATTACCTAATTTCTATACATAATAAAATAATAACTCAGACCGTCCAGTCAAAGTTTACATCTTAAGGTTTTGAATGGACAGGTGAAAGTATATATAGACGTTTGGAGGGATGGATGATTGAATGAAGCATGTACAGGCAGACAAACAGACAGACAGACTGTATTTTGGCATTGTAAGGGAGAAGCTAAAAGTTGCTTTTCTCATCTCCACTCCCCTGTGGTGGTTAAGCCATACAGCCCGCTACGGCACACAGTCCGGACACACAGCCATACAGGCACAACCCAAGCTTTCCCAGGCAGTTTTTGACATCTTCTGGCCGTGGTAAAATGGCCGCCGACCAGAACAAGCAGCATTTGCAGTGCCGGGCCAGGCAAGGCCTGTTGAATTCTTGACATACCTGACATATAGCTTGAATGGCGACAAACTGCAAAAAGAGGTCACATTGCTTCAGGTCAAATTACATATGTCATATAACTGCTGAGGATGGTACATGGGTGATCTAATATGAAGATGGAGATGAAGATGAAAAGCCAAAAGTCTAATTTCAGTTAAGCCAGAGCACTGTATATGATAACACGTTATCTATAGGATCAACACTAACATTCTATAGAGGAACTAAAGCCTTGGTTCAAACCCCCAGCAGTGGAGCATTTACCACATTTTGTCAACCACACACACACACACACAGAGAATCAACGTCAATACCTCTTTCCAAGTTTACCTTCTCTTTAAATATTAATGCCCCAAAACCAGAGAATAAAATGTAATGTATGTTAATGTCCCGATATTGGCATGCTGAGAACGATTCATTAAATATGCATTATATGCGGTGTGCTCAGGGGCCTCGTTACAGTAAAGGTTTGCACAACGTGTTGCCGCTGTGCACACCATAAACACAACCCCCCTCCCAACTGCCACAGTGACATGCTGCCACTGCTGCCATAGAGGCTGGCCACGTCAGGAACACGGGGGTATTTATACGACAGTTGTCTGGCGGTGGGAGGGTCACGGCTATATAAGGCCTCGTGTAAACGCTTGTCCAGGAGAAAGGTTTGTTACATATAGACATGGGTGTGGACCCCCCCCCCCACACACACACACACACACATAAAGGGTAACGGATAGGGGGGGGGGGCATGGAACAGAGCTGGTGGAGGAGAATATATACTGTAAAGCCTGTCAAACCCCATACAGTTTATTAAACCAGATGCCTAAACCCCTGTCAGATTAGCTGAGGATGCCAAATGCACGAGCCCACCTCAGACAAGAATTATAGATCTACCACCTTCCTACAGTGCTGTACCTTAGGCAACCCTTCAGTGACTACAGTATAGCCCCAGGCTAGAGGTTCTGTCCCATGAGCAAGGCAGTGAGTTAGTGATATCTGCTGTAAAGCATCAGGACCTCCTTCATCGAGCTGTTACATAATAACACAGCCCTGCAGGCCATGACAGATTTAGATGAGACAGCATAATACTGTATGTACAGTATCGAAACGAGACAACCTGGAACAGAGATGAAAAGAACTAGGTATATTTTGATAAAAATATGTATTCTTCCCTTTAAATAGCTACACCGTCAAGCATTGTCAAATAGACTTTACTGACATAATTACACAAAGACGAAAATGTTATAGTAGTTCTATTTGCATAAAAGAATGAATAATCTTTGCAGCATCTAAAGGAATGAGATATTGTTCCCTTGCCAGTGCAACACTAGCCTGGGGAAAATGACATGTAGACATGTAATAATATAAATGTTTCTAAAAATGTTGAATGCCAATATGAAATGTTTATGCCATCTTGTCTCAGATACCCCACAGGCATGCAAGCTGGTTGGCTGGGATG
The DNA here is from genome assembly GCA_025399935.1 of Amblyopsis rosae. NCBI lineage: Eukaryota > Metazoa > Chordata > Actinopteri > Percopsiformes > Amblyopsidae > Amblyopsis > Amblyopsis rosae. The sequence continues at coordinate 5,263 of JAODTR010003072.1, forward strand.
GACAGAGGACAAAACTGTCCACAGCCATCTGTGAATGAGTCACACTCACAACAAAAAACTCTATTGGATGGAGACAAACACAACAAACAGATGATCGCAACCTCCCTCCTGCGAACGCAGACTTTCTGACACACAAGAAACTAACTTTAAAAATAGTTTTTAGAGACGTAGATTGTCTGTATATGCAAAAAGCTGTAATAATGTTTGAGTGAACCTATGCAAAATCCTCTTCACGAAACACTTAAAAACTGAACAACTGTGCAACACAAATGAGAAATTAAGAAATCAGTTAGATAAGAGTTATTGAACCTAGAATTTCATTAAACAGTCATAAAAATATCCTTGCTACTCCTTTCACTGTCAGTGTTACTAAATACATATTTTAAAATTTCATGAAGCAGAAACCGTGACATTTTCTTCCATGAATAAAAGATAGGAGTACAGTATACATTGGACAGCCAAGGCAGCAAGCAAATTAAGGAGTTAGACAGAAAAGATAAGCGTCAACTAAACTAAAACTGTTTAGTTCAACTACTTGTCGTTTTTTAATAATGAATTAATCATTTAGAAACGTAAATATCTACTATCTACTGAATGCTTAGTGACTCATTCTGACCAACTGCCAACTGAATGTGAGTGAGTGTCATGCTTTAGTGGTGGTGGTGTTGAAAGGGTTAAATATAGCCTGACACAAACAGCATGTGGCTTCTATGCTATATGCCACAGGAATGATTTTAAACATGCCACAGCTTCCTGACACCGATCTTGTTGGCCTTCTGAATGCACGGGCAGCATCCATTGTAGCCTATACTGTACAGTGCATGTCTGGATACTGTAGCTAGTGTTCTCTTGCTTCAATAAAGAGCAACGACTAAATTAAATGCGCAAACAGAAATGTCAGTGAGTAATGTCTGTTCCTAACTCGAAACATGTCAGTAAAAATGTTTACTCTTAGCTACAGTGCTATTCATCAGACCCCAGAACGTATGTATTAATAACTATTAATAATAACATTATCAGCTTGAGATTTAACCCCTTATATAACATTAAAATATGTTGCTGGCCCGTAATGTAACTGTTCTTCCATTGTTGGTGGGGTTCAGTTAGTTCATCTCCGAGTCTTGCTTGATTCAGACAAATTCACCACCACATTAGTCACCAAAAAGCTGTTAGGGCTTTGCATTCTTCACATTAAAAGATGATACACAATGAACATAACAAAGAGAGATCTCTGCATTTCGGTGTCCCATATTTCAGAGCAGTGATGCAACTGAATGTGTGTGCCAAACACTCTAGAGTTTCTGTAATAAGACTTGAGGACTGCACTTACTAACACCAGGCCCAGTGGATATGTGCGGCCGTACTGAAGGGCCAATAGATGAACTATATTAAAGTATCACGTTCTATGCGCTCGCAGCCATGACTCACCGACCTGGTGATGAGTCATGGTGATTTTGACGGATGACATACTGCATTGCTCTATTTTGAGCCAAAAAAATGGAACAATTAGAAATGTGCAAAACCCTCTGAATTGGGACATTCCCAACCCCACCCATTTTTTCATGTCCTCCAATAACAGTTGAGCATTTTTTTGAATCTGACAACTGTCTGTTTTCCTGTAATAGAGCGTAACAGTGACCGCCCACGTATTTTGGAGCTCTGGTGCCGGAAGAGTTTTACGCCTGGAACCAATTAAGCCATCCAGCTACGGGAATAATCATGACCACAAACAATTTGATTTTGAACAATAAAAATGTATTAAAAACGGGAAAAAGGCAAAGGTACAAGACTGTGTACATAAGATATTGTAATAGTGAAGGAACTGCGCATCCCATAACCCCTTGCAAATCCCAGAAAATGCATATTCTTCCTTGGTTCTTTTTTAATTAGTTATCATATTGTGTATATAATACCAATATAATAGTATAATACACTAGTTTTCATATTATTTATCCTTGTAACATAAACAATCGTACTTTTAGCACTAACAATACTCACTAGACATGAATTCGCAGGGTTGAAATAATTTATAATGTAACAGAGAGCACCGAAATTCTCTGAGTTCCGAAACGGCTCCAAGGCGCCAAATAAAGCTTGCGAGATCAGGATGGTATCACAAGGAAAGCCAGCTCCACCAATCAGAGACGTCGCTTTTACACTTTAGTATTGTGGGTACTGTAGTAGTTTTCGATGACATCACAAATAAATCATTTTTATCTTAAAACTAGGTTATCATACGAAATTGTGTCTTCTACCGGAGCATATATCGTTGATACAACCTCGTAGCTGTTTGGCTTGGTTTGAAGTTTACAACATTTTATGTAAGGATTTTACGTAAAGTCAAGGGAGAAAATTTATGGGAAATGTACTTCTGGAACCAGAGTCCTACCTAGTTACTGTAACTAGGTAGGAGAAGTGAAAGGGGCGGGGCTTGGGAGGTCAATTGGGACATTCCTTACATTTAACAAATGTGTACATTTACAAAGTTCCATACATCCTTATCAAATATATGCAGGTCAATGTAGCATAATATGCTACATACATACAAACAGGCCTTACATCTGCATGCATAAACCCACGCTTTCAGTGGTGTAATTACAATAAGCTATGCATGCAACAGTGTTATTCCAATAAATTCCACCACATTTTGGGAGAGTCATCCGATTCTGCAGAAAATATATTTCTGCAACATTCTGCTGACACCCGGGAACTCAACAGGCATACAGAACAGCTCTATTATTAATAAATCGCAAGCAACAGGTGATGTACCTCAGCTGCAATTTTGCAAAAATGGTCTGGTGTAGAATTTCACCTAGCACGGCTACTAGTGTTGAGATATACAGGTATTGACCATAACTGTGACATTTAAAAATATTAATATGTTTTAATATTTATTATGACACTCTCTTTTTACCTTTTGCTACACCAAAAATGACCCAAAACACATAATAAATAACACTACCTTTTTCAAATTTTCCATTTGAACCGATTCTTTTATTATATTGGCCACGATGATTGTGCAGTGAGTGTGTGATATGCTGAAAGCCCTAGGGTCTCCTCATCACAGAGCAAGGACACTTCATCTTGACATAGGTCCTGTCACATATCATAGTGTTTCACAGCTGGCATATTAGTAGCTAATTTAGACCCTCTTTAAATCGCAGGAGTTGTCCACATGGCTCTCAGGATGCACACACTACAACTTGACACCAATGACACAAATATCACCAATAGTGCTATATACTCTAGTAAATGTTATATGTATATATAACTATGGCAAGCCGTTTCAACATTTATTCACTAGACTGGATATTAATTACAAATATGTGCAACTTTATTTCGCCTGGTCAAAACTTTAATTGAAGATATCTATAACGTCATTTTGACTATTCGAAACAACAGTTTTAGATATCTGTAATTCAATTTTGACTAGTCAGTTTCAAACGCTATCGCCATTCATGTCTATGGGGTTTCTCATTACAGATCGATAAATCAGTTGCATCTACCGTTGATATTTTTAACAGAATTATGACAGATTATTCCAGTTTCAGATATCTATTATTTTATTCTGAATAGTCACAATTACAGTTCAATATCTTAAATCCCCCTCAATTTAAGATATACATCGTCCTTTTAATATATCTTTAATAACCTTTTAACTAGTCAAAATCCGTTGTAGATATCTAGAACTGGAATTCTGACTAGTCCGAATTAAATTTAAGATATCTGAAACTGGAATTGCAGCCCGCTACACATGGTACCAACATGTAAATGGACTGCATTTATATAGCACTTTACAGTATTTTGCCTCAAATTCACACACCGATGGTGATTGCATGCAAGGTGCGACCAACCACCGCGAGCAGTTTTTAGGGGATAGGGGGTTAGGTATCTTGCTCAAGGATGCTTACAGGTAGGTCAACACCGGGGTTTGCACCTATATCCTTCCTGCTGGGAGCCCAACACCCAGGCCACTACCATCCTGCCCCTATGTCTGTTAGCATCAATGTCATGTAATGATAACTGTGTGTTCGTCAGGCGGGCTCTGTCACAGCAAAAATCCGATAGAAAAGTGTTGATGTTGTTGACGCAGGCTGCCCTTAGAGGAAGCTTTGTGCTCACCAGATGTAATTTAACATGTAATTTTGGGTTGTCAAAGCAACAACGAGGAAGATAACATACGGTAGATTTTTGCTTTTAGAATATATTATTTTTCTTCCTCATTATATCAGTTTATACCTCTATCTTTAATTTCGCTCTCTCAAGGACAGGTAGCTTCAAACAGAGAGCTGTCTTTCAATTAAACTACCTTACTGCCTTGCCCTTACCATATTAATGGAAGCTCTAAATCACTGACTATAATGTATGCAATCAAATGGAAGACCCTTTCCATACAGTACTGAATGCGTCATAATGTAAAGCGGATCACATATGGGGAGATACAGTACATGCAACTACAGTACAGCGGACAAGCATTTGATTTCCAAAATTAGAGAGAAACCCATTTAGGGATATTTTGCGGCAGGCCAGACTCAATGAACTGGTTAAACATATTCTTCCATTTCTACCCCTGCCCTTCCGACCTGTCTCAAAACGCCACGGTAAAGGTTAATAGCAATTAAATGTATTCCCCTGTACAACAGACTGGAGCAGCTCACAGCATAGCAGTTACCACAGTAACAAGCTGACCTTTCCCCACTTTTCAGTTGGACGTGAGATGGAGGGAGACTAGAAAACACATTGCAGACACGTTTCAAACCGTCAAAGATCCCATTAAAAATGAGTGTCACACCTATCAGACCTACTGCATTCATTATATCTTATCCACATTATTGTTGAACGTGATAAAGCCTACTGTATGCGCATGGCTTATATACCAAGGAATATAATAACTGTTATTGCGTGATAATAAACTCTACGAGTCTTTCTGATAGGCATGAACAATTTAAAACATTGTATCATTATAAATACACATATTTTCTCACATGTATGAAACTGGAGATCCCCTCATAAGTTCCAGTGTGTGAATACAATACATTATTATATGGCATTTGGAATAGTGGAAGAAAAAAAGCACAAAAGCACAAATAAAATTTGGAAAATGCAGTTGCACTTTGTGACCAGAGTGGCCGCCAAAACTCCAGCTTTTGAACTTTTCCATCCTCCAATAAGTACAATAGCAATACGTATTGGCCTACTATACTGTACTGTACCTATCCTACATATAAACATTTGTTTTCATGTGGGTGGAGAAGCAGGATGGTGACTCAGTAAAAACACTCTAAGTTTGAACGCAGAAGGAAGGGATTTACAGTATGACAAAGGTCAGAGTTCATCCCAGGTGGCGTGCTGCTTATAGGACCAGAGGGCACAGACAAACAGCTAACACAATTTAAGGGTCTCTACCAATAAATTAAGTGAAATGCCATTCCCATATAAAAAAATACAACATTTTCATATTATTACTAAATGTTACTGTCAATTAACATCTCGGGCAGGATTCTTGGATGTTTTTCACCCTGAGTCCAGAAGATGGCAGTGCAAGAAAAAACATACAATTAATAATTTTGTTTCTTAAGTCTGAAAGCAAATTACTTTTCGATGTGATAAAGTGAGCCACGGATTAAAAGGGTGTGTTCTGATGACAGGCAAGCCTGGCTCCGCCCAACCATTGCTCTCAGCAATTTTTCCGCTGAACCTTTAGCCTGGAAACATTGTTCGCTTCAACGCTTACACATCCACCCTGGATGGTGGACCAATCAGCAACCAGTGGCGCTGGCTGTAGTTTGATGCTGTTGAAGTCAAGCATATGTTTCTAAATGGTGAGATCAAGATGAAGCGAATTATCATTATCATCGATTCCCTTTGCTGTGGGATTTGTCAGCTACAAACGAGAACGGGATGCTGATTGGCTGAATAGCCAGTCATGTGACATCCAGTGAAGGAAGAGAGGTGGATAGGGGGCATTTCCCCGGTAAATGGACAGTGTTTCCTGGGCGACATATATACCGGTATAGCTGCCATAATCAATTCATTCATTCAATGATTTTAACAATCGATGGCACACAAAATGATTTAGGCCCACAGTCTTTCACCGTAGAACTGTGTGTGTGTGTGTGTGTGTGCGCACGCACGTGTATAGATAATAATGTGCAGAGCTTGCAGAGCTTGCAGCACTGTCTATTTACAGAGGTAACTTGTACAAGCTAAAGTTACTGCCTCCTCTGTAAGAGGAAACCCCCTGCTCTGATAGGCAGACGTTTTATGGCCTACTGTATTGTATCCTCAAATTCGGTGCCTGCGTCGCAGTAACTCACAATGTTGGTGATTATGTAGTCTCGCAGAGCCAGAAATATTGTGTAAAGGCTGGGACAAAGTTGTCGCTAGATTGACATAAGAGGTATTTTGATTGACACGACCATCTACATAACTAATTGACCAAGTCGAATGGTGAACATAGGAATTAGTTAGGAAACGAAACAACATGAGTCTGGCTGTCTGCCGGTTGTCTTCCATTAATGTCACATACGCTTATGTGACGTAGTGCTGATGAGCGTTAAGAGACTGAGAATGGAGTTAGCCACGCCCACCGATAACAAGGGCAGGCTCTGATTCGGACAGCTGACCATAACGTCCATAACATCCATCATAGTGTCATTAACAATAATGGGAGAAATCAGAAAACTGCAGGATGTAGCTGCCTGATGGTTTAATTTTCAAATGTTTTACATTTTAACAACACATTTCAATTCAAACACATTGATGGAGAGTCATTGATGTGATTCTTGTTTGATGTTTGCAACATTCCAACCTTCTGATTTGTCAAATCGCCTGTCATTCACACTCTGGCGAAAGGTCCATTGAGGTTGGGGTCCAGTGCTTTACGCCTTGACGTGCTAACGGAAATATCGTATTTACAACTTCCGAGGACATGAACGGTCCAACATAGTTGTAAATACTAGTGGTAACCTCAGATTTGTGGGATGGTTCTACAAACATGGAGGAATACATGGCATGCATGGATGCTTATTTAGTTTGTTGTACATAAAATGTACAAACTATTTCATTTTTTAAAAGTCAGCATTAAGTGTACGTTATTTTATGAACGTAGAACGCATAAATACTCCCCTAAAGCTATTTCTCTTTTTCATAAAACATCAGCAATAACAATGTTTCTGATAGCAGGTCGTCATCAATTTATTGTAAAGCTGCTTCCTAATTGGCCTGAGAGATCTTCGCCCACAGACTTGAATACATGACAAGTTGTAATTACAAGTTCTGAGCTCATAAATAGGATGTTACAACAATCCCGTGAAGGCAGCATTAGCATCGAAAACATAGAGTGTGTAAGCAAGCTACCTGCTAGCTTGCTCAGTGTGTACTAGCAAGCTAGCAGGGTAGCTGCTAGTTCGCTGTGTTACTCGAGGGGGGAGGGTTTAACTAGCTCAAGAGCAGCGCAGCAGTTACTTCACCTATTCAAACTGCCAAGCAAGCGGTCAAGTTATATAAATGCGTCAGCATAAATGATAGTAATTAAAGAGATAGGAAAGAGGTTACAAGGTGCAGAAATATTCCCAATATATTGCAGGGATATATTTAAAATACATCAACCAAATAAATAATAATAAAAAATAAATAATAAGCGTGTTAACATTATGACAAAAAACGCGACATGCAAAGGGCTCAGGGCTGAATGGGCGTGTTCGTAATGTCCCCCCATACCCCCTCCCCCTTTCAACTCTACGCTATTGCACAACATTCTTAAGCGGTGCAACTCACTCGTCTAGCTAGCTGCAATGGCCCGTCTTTCAGCAGGTGCGATTGGCTCAG
>JAODTR010003074.1:0-13092 GCA_025399935.1 Amblyopsis rosae
AAATAACGAAAAAAAAATATAATTCTCTCTCTCTCTCTCTCGCTCTCTCTCTCTCTCTCTCTCTCTCTCTCTCTCTCTCTCTCTCTCTATGTGCACACATTTGATCACTGCCAAGCCTGCATGCGTGCACACACACAAAGGAAAGGATAGAATCCGCCTTAAAATGACTTCTGCCAGGATTTGCTGATGGACGCAGAGTGTGAGAGCACTTACATCCCCCCCAACCCCCCACCCTTCAGCCCACGTGGCGCAGAGTAAACAGAGTGTCGCCTCCCCACTTCGGTGTGCCTGCAAACACCGCCCGTGCGCTGATTGGGAGTCTTGCGGTCGTGGAAGTCGCTGCCTCTCCTCTCCTCTTCTTCATCAGCGGCTCGTAATGCAGGAAGATAAACAATTACGGCTCCACTTGATGACGGCAAGCGCCGGCATGAGTGCTAATTAGTACAATCAACAAGGCCGCCACACTGTCACTGCATGTATGTATGGATTGTGTGTGTGTGTGTGTGTGTGGGGGGGGAGATACTAACTAGAAGTGCAGTTTGTGAATATGTTCAGTCTCTACAATTAGGAGTGAAACGCAAATTAACATCTAAAATACTAGTGCGCCTGTGTGTGTGTGTGTGTGTGTGTGTGTATGCGTGCGCGTGTCTGTGCGTGTGCGCTGGGCTCCAGCCCATCCCATCATGTCATGGTCCTGACTGGCGTGCTCCCCCAGGAGTGTCAGCCACTATTGCGGCCGTCATCACCGTTTGACTGAGACACAGTGCTGATGGCGGCGAATTATCTGTCACGCCTATCTGCTCCCAGTGTGACACAGTGTAGGCCCGCCAACAAGATGGTGCATTCCACATTTCCATTAATTACAGGGAGTATTTAACAGACTCCTCGAAACAAAGCGGGCATAGACTGATTGAAGGTTAAAGTATAGGGTATTAAAAGCACCGCCGACCTGCGGCATAAATCCATATTAAACACGCTACTGCTCGACGTGTAAGTTCAACAGCTGCAACCAAGAAATGCAGGAATTAGTGAGCGATATCTGTCCCCAAATTCAGTTGAAGCTGGTTTAGCCGCTCTGTTTCTGAATATAATAGTGACATGCCCCGACAGCAAAGAGGGGGGATAGACCGAGAAAAAGCAGCAGTCTGCCTGCATTCCATTTGTAGTGGTTGCCAGATTCTATAAAATCCCCTTCTAGTTGTGGGAAATATGTCGCCCACCCACCGACAGCCTCCACAGCTTGACGCACTCACATCGCCAGTGGGAGTGAGAGTGCGAAGAGATACGCTATCCAGCCGGCTTAATCTTGTTACATAGTTATGTGCAGACCGCAAACTTGCCCAGACAACACGCACATGCATCGATTGCCCAGCAACAACAACAACAACATCAAAAAATATATATATATGCACAGTACATAGTTTTATACATGGTCGCTAAAGCTATTCTGTTAAAAGGACAAAACGTGGCAGTTTTGACCTCATTTGAACAATTGTAGTTCTAAATCAACCTGTGACTCACTTCACCTGATATGATTCTGCTGATACGGATGCAAAATACAGTACATAGATCTCTCTGAAAATATTGATTAACACAAATAGCTATTAAAATTCTGAAACTGCATTTTCCAAACCTTTGATGTATTCCACCTCTGTGGAACAACTGTGCTGCAATTTACACATTAATATTCTTCAAAAGGCAGTTTCTTTTTTCTTTTCTTTTTAAAGAATGAAGTCTATTTATAAAAGCAAGTGAGTTGGAAACAAAATTAATGGGGAGAAAGTGACCAAACACAATGTATTTCAATGTATCTCATTCCCACCATGCCTGTACCAGCAACACACATACTGTATTACAGATTGATAAATAATTGTGATATTCTTGGTAGTTGCACCTGTGTACACCCAAGGGATGCAAGCACACACTTGCTTTAAAACTGTATTAGACATTGCTTTTTTAAATTCATCAATATATCCATTTACTGTGTATGCATCATTGCAGAATAGTTTCACTGTTTTCTAACAGACCTTTCTGTCTCTTATAATGCTTCCCTTGTAGACAGCTGACTAGCATATTGCCCAGTCAACTGGATTAAATATGCCACTATGACAACACAACTGATGAGATTTTTGTCAGAGCTAAATAGTCTGGATAGAAAAGACAAGGAAATTAGGTCCATGTCAAAAAATATATGATCCACTGGAAAAGTACCCTTCCTCAAGAACCACAATTTGCCAATTCACTGAACCTTGTGTTTTTAAATTGTAAATTATTTTATAAACAAGTCAGTGTCCTTTATATGCCTCAGTTCTGCCTTTACCATACCTTTTCTACGTGTTTCATTTGCCATAGAGGGCATGGTTATGTTGTCAGAATATCAACATTTAGATCCTTTTTTCAGCATTTTGCCGTTATAGCAACGCCTTCTATCACTATTATAATTAGCATAGTTGAACTTGGATACACACAGGTGTAAGTGTTCTCACTCTCCTCCGCAGAAGAAAAAGTGATGAGCGCATGCCTGCGGCTGGATGGCCACATGTGACACAATCAAAAGCAATATTAGTTTGATAATAACCCTCAAACTGTTTTCAATACAAATATACATTTGAAGAATATCTATATTCCTTCCTAGTATTTCAACACATGCTTAATAAGCAGCACATCTGACAGCTATCATATGTTGCAAGTAGTAGGCTCCAGCATTGACTAAACTGCACGATGGCAAGCAGACGAAGCAAGACAAATGCTAACGAGGCTTCGGAAGTTGTAATGGTAAGGTTTGAGTTCGCCAACGATGACCGAACAACAACTGACATAGCAAACGTTAAAATATCAGTGTAAATGTTGAGCACAGTGCAAGTTTCGTGATCACTAATTCCAAAGCACTGTGGCACACAGACATTTAAATAATAGTAATAGTAGTAATAGTAAATTTAGTAATTTAATAAGATTACTTTACATTGCTTTTAGATTACTTGCCTAAAGACTGTTCTTTGATATGCTATCCAAACAAAGCCATTTACTGCGTTGTCACGCCAAATCTTTCTATTGTTGTGACCGTATGTTGCTCAGGGGATCAGATTAAAATAAGACTTTCCTTCAATTATTGATTGGTATTAATGAAAGGGTCATCAGAGAACTGACGATTGGTATGCATTTTTCTTCTGCAAACCCCTATTAAATTTGAAATTTCTAGAAGTAAGCATCTAATAAAGATAAAAAATAAACTGTAATCTAATTCCACTATTTTAACTGGTAACTGTAATGAGTACAGTTACTGTGTTTTTTGTAATCAGTTACAAGTTTACTTCCCAACCCTGGTTATTTGCAATTTGACTCGGACAACAATTGCCAAACTGTAGTTATCAACATCAGTATCGGCCCAGACTTTCACAATTGGTGCATTCCTAACTATTACATACTGTACTGCTCGAGCATCTACAACCGTCCTATAAAGCAAGCGCATAGACCTTGCTTTGACCATTCTGGTACCATCAAATAAGGTGGACGGTGTTTTAAAGATGACATTAGTCCTCTCAGAAATATTAATAATCAATGTACTATAGGATGATTCATGATATTTGTCATGCTCTGCTACTCAGTGAACCATGAAGAAGGTGCCAGGCTAAAGTTTTAAGAGTGCCATCTGCTTATTGCCCTCAGAATGGCTATTCAGATTTCAGAACACTTCCCTTCAACAAGGTGAAATGCACAGCAGGCACAAACCCAGTGTCCTCACAACATGTGACTTCTATTTCTGCTTCTGACTCACAGCTGACGAGTGGAACAAAGAACCCGTTTCCTAGATGTTTTCAGTTGAAGCAATGTCCCATAGCCTGTTCTTGACAGCACTGATGGCTTAGCATGGCATTAGAGCTCAGAGCCCATAGAGCATAGCCTTAGAAAATAAATAAATACATTTTTAAAAAGTTGGAGTTTTGAGCAAAACCGACCCCCATTTCAAACAGGCATTCAGTGGCTGCATTGCAACAGTATTGGATATTACTGGCTATATATTTTATTCAAAGGCAGTGACCTCTGCCATCACGGTGATATACGGCCCTATACATTCATGCTCAAGTTGTGTTTGTGTATTAGTATGTCTGGAGCATCAGATGAAGAACAGTAGCCCCTAGCAACATTCTGCTAAGGGCAATGGGATCGATCAGGTGTCTCATCTGTGTATCCATGTGCGCCGTCCAACCGCCGGGAGCAGTTAGGGTTAGTTGTCTTGCTCAGGGATACCTTGACAAATCAAACCAACAACTTGGCTCACCTGCTGTCGCGCTGTGCCAACGACCACAGTATCACTACGCTGGTCACACATGTACACAGTTGTTTTGACTGAGATACAGTTTTACACATTTGACAAGAGATATTCGGATTTGATGCAAGGTCAGCTTTAAAATATAGTTTCATTTGGCAGCATCATTTAGTTTGTAGCATTCTAGTTAGCACTCACTTGTTAACAATGTAACTTAGTAAGGATTATTATAAATATTATTAAGATTTAAGATGTTAAACACTGTATTGTCTATCATTATGGTAGATAACTGTGTTAGGTTAGGGCTCTAAAGACAACATACATCAATATGGAAATAAAAATACATGAAATGGTCCACAAACAAACAACAGGAGGTGTGCAATCAAGCACAGTATAAGCTTGGGCATCCCTGTGCACACAACTGCAGCCCCATAACCACTGGCAGTGGATTGGTCTGCAGTGGCAGCTCCCTGTCACCTCATCTGCTAACCCAGCGTCCCAGGCCATGTTAACATGCAAGTCCCTATTCAGCCAGCATTAGCATGCAGGGACAGCAGCCGCTAGGTGGTTCCTGAGCACGGCCCAAGACAGGTGGCAGATAGTCAATGCGCCTAAATCATTCATGTAGCTGGGTGGAGGGAATTGTATGTGTATTGGCCTGTGTGTGTGTGTGTGTGTGATGGGGTATACTGTAGACACCACCGGATTAGAACAAGGGGGACGATAGACCGACGCTGTTAGCGCCGGCGACAGCGGTGCTACTCAGCAGTCCTGGTGGGACACAGCGGCTGTCATTCATTTGGATATTCATTGTCATCGCGCGGGCCTGGAGGCCAAGCCGAGGGACGGGGAGGGAAATAAATAAGAGAGGCAGGAGTTAAAATGAGCGGGAAAAGTTACGGGTGGAGGGGGTGTGGTTGGGTAGGGGGGGGTTTAAAGTGAGAGGCAATGCGATTGGCGGGAGGAGAGGAAAGCCGGAATGTGGCGTGGAAAATGATTTGTATGCATGGCTGGTACCAGACAATGACCTAGAGCAACACACACACACATGCCAGACTGAAAGCAACACTAACACCACAAATTATTACCTTTTCATTATGGAAATTAGCCCTTCGTTCTCTCCCCACCCCTCTCTCTCTCTCTCTCTCTCTCTCTCTCTCTCTCCCCCCATCTCTCTCTGGCACATTGGAGTGAGAATCTGGGTTGACTCGGAAAAGCAATTACCTGTCATTTACGCGTCTCTCTCCCCCACCAATAATGAATTTCAAGTGAAAGGTGAAATAATTATCTTTTCTCTCACAACATCAAGGCTGTGGGTGGGGACATACCTCTGCCAGAATATGTGGCGCGTCATATGATATTACTGAAATGGATTCTCCCAAAAATTTGTATAAAAAAATGTGTATCCATACAATTACAAGTAATGTAAATGTGCATGAAGAATGCTCCAGCACTTTCACAACGCCGTCGGAATATTATCAATTCGCTTATTATGCAAGCGCGCCAGGATTTTTTAAAGGAATGGGAGATGATGCTAAGATTGGTTTATCGTATGTTACGCCTAAAACACACCCGTGCAAAATGAAGAGAGTAAGTCCAACCCTTTCGAACCATGCGCCCTTAAAATAGCAAATGTGGATTTGGACATGCCCTAAATCCAATTTGTGCCAAGTGTGTTAAAAGTTAAATAAAACACTTGCTGTATTTGAATGTATAAAAATATCAAGTATTCAAAAGTACATGTTCTATTTACTGTATTGGAAGATTGTTGTAGGCTATTGCCACAATGCATTTACAGAACCAGTGACTTGCTTGTAGAACTAGTAGAATAAAAAGCTTGTACAATATTTTATAAAGCATATAGAAATGCGTATAGAAACACAATTGATTCAACAAAAGGTTCAATACATTATTTGTGTAGGCATTATAGGCATTGATGGGGTTTACGCACGGTAAACATTTCAAAATATCTTAAACAAGCTCAAACATGGATATGGCCATGCATGCTCTGGTGAGCAGTCGTCAACTTTATCTGCCAATTATTACCACCGCCAAGTTTAACTGTAACTGTTCAAAAAATGCAGCAAGCTATTTGAACTTGACTGAAAGCACACAGTATGAGTAGTTTTCTGTGATTGTTTATTCTCCTGTGACAAACACAGCATATGGCCTATCACATTTTAGAAAATAAAATAATATTGCTCCTCTTACTTCAATGCAATGCTTCAAAAAGTAAGGAGACCATTGCCAGAATTGGTGTGACTCATGATCATCACCATGCAGTCCTATTATTTAGTTTACATCTCATTTTAGGGTGCCATGACTGAAATTTACTTACTTCTATTAAATTACTGTCCTCCATTTCACCTAAGACAAAAAAGTTTGATATGAAACATTTGTGTTTATAGCTTAACAAAGCATATTTTAGATATGATTCTCTAAAATATATGACTTAAAAATGTAAGAAGGGAGCTAATTATGTGTTCTAATTAGTGGAAAGGTATTAAATCAAGATTACTGTAGTTACTGGGTAAATCATTAACTGAAGAAGTGTGTCCTTTATTATCTGCTACAGTAATAAAGTATTGATGTGAACATGTAATTTAAATGTTCCTGATACAATGCGTGTTATAAATAAGCTAATGAAACATTTCTGTATAGGTTAACTAATGGAATAAAGCTCATGGAGACAGCATATGTTTGAAAATTCAACAGATGGTAATACAGTTTTGAAATGCTGTTCCTAATCATTTCTATCTTACAACGTTTTTCCACATGCTTATTAATAGCCAAATAAATATCAAAATATACATATAAAGAAATCTGGGCCTTGTTTCCCGATAGCGACACACTTAAGATAGTTTAACATTGTACGTTGCCTTAAGAGTCTGTTAGCTACGACAGATTTACGCCTGTTTCCCGAAGCAGCACGCAACATTCTCGTTAATAAAGTTCATCTTTAACTATGCGTTATGGGAGCTGTCCAAGGTAGCATACTATGAAATGAATTTGGAGAATGTAAATCCATGTTGATTAGTTGTATTTCACTCAACAAGACTGATAGCATAACTAGATATTATGTAATTATTTACATTATACTAGCCTACAGAAAATTGCTTTTGGTCATGTTAGCCTATATGGTATTTTAAGATGGTAATAAAATATCCAAATATGCTTGTGTTACACAAGTATTTACTAAAATGCTTATACATTTTCTTCTAATACATCCAAAAATAAAAAACACAAATATGGCAAATAGTGGCAAGTGCTTGTATTAAAAACATAAATAACACTGACATTAAAATCAGTAGTGTAGTCCAACCTGAAATAGGAATATATAGAAACGTTGTTCAGTATGGAAATTTCTGTAATGGTGTCCGATCAATATTACAATTGCTGTATGTCGTTAAAATATTTGCTGTTCACCGATACATTAAGTAATAGGGCCAACAGTAAAGTGAAACACAAATGTAATACTTAAATTCAGCACAAATCAAACACAGAAATTAAGGCATTCTGGGAAAGAAGGTGGGGAAACTGAGATGTGCTACAATGTTTTGTTTGCTCAGTGAGTTGAAAAGAAAATGGCTTCAACTTTTTCTCATAAAGCACATAATTGTTTTACACATTCTTGGCCATTTCATTGCACCTGCACCTCACCTCATAATAATTAATAATAATTTGTGATTATGGCTCATGCCTGCTCTGTAGTTTTGCATGTTTAACAATGAAGTTCATGCAAATGTCCATTTACCATGGTGTAAATAAATTATCAATAGCTTTTAGCCAGCATTTATTTGCATCTTCATTTGCTGTTGATTTTAGCCTGGGAGGCGCTGTTGCGCACATACAGCAAAGGTCTTGTTACGATGGACTAATGAGTGGTCCAGAACCTTCATTAATCTGCAATTAATTTAACGTGGCACGTAAACAACGACGCTTTCAGGAACGTGCCGATAAAATAACGTGGCACTTACAGTAGCTGCATTATAAGATAATCGTAGCTCTTCAGCACCCTGTTTCATTTCTCAGGCTTCATCTTTCATGTTACAGAAGCTGTCCTTTTTCCGTTTCCATACTTTTCAGTGCTAAAGGAGCACCAAGCAATTTTTTAATCCATAAATAAAAGTAAATATGTTATCTTAAATAGGTTTAACGCATGTAGATTCAAACTGCACCTCTACATAAAGAATGAGCTATGGTCTATATGGAGGTCACCATGGTTATGTTAAGGTTAGCGTTTGTGTTATTGTAAAAATAACAGCAGTATGACAGGCCAAGCCATTACTTTCTGATAGTGGGAGCACAGTATTGCAATCCATCAGGCATAACTAGCTGATAACCGCACTAACAGATGAAGCTACCGGGAAAAATATCAGCACATTGCTGTATATGGATATCACACACACACACACACACACACAGTGAAATAATACACAGAACCTCTCCAGCTCCATATATCCACACTGCATGGATATATCTGCACAAGATTAACTATCTGTATCTTCTGCAGAAGCAGAAACAACTGCAAGCTGAATCTGTGCCCTTCCGTACAGAAAATGATTATGTAAGGACGTGAGACCGACGCCCAGGCTAACGCTGCCTGATCCAGCAATACTGCTTCTCATCTCCTCTCATGTTTTGGCTTCATCCTCTGTTGTGTTGCTTCAGTAAGACAAGGTGACAAAAGTAATACAGTTCGAATATGATTGGCTTAGACACCTTTGTTTCTATTTTAAATGTCTTCACCCTGCTTATGCCCTGGATGTGTCAGTGGGAGGGGCTTGGGGAGAGGAGGAGGTGCCTCCCACATTGCTCCTATAAAAATAAAAAGAAGAAACAAACATCATCTTATATTTCTAGTGTCGTTTTCCAGAGACTAGACGTGAAACATCTGCCTCATCTACAACTCCGCTCTGCCCTGTGTGTGCGCGGTGCATGTGTGTGTGTGTGTCTGTGTGACAGAGACTATGACATAATCTTTCACAGTGGGAAGCATCTTCAGCTCTTAGCACCAAAAAATCTATTTTAATAAACAGAGAGAAAGGGAGGACAAAGAGAGATGAACAGCAGCAGAGAGCCATTGTGGCGCAAGGACACAAAAAAAGGTGAGGTGTGCTAAAGCGATAAAGTGAAAACCAGTAGGAGGTGGAAGGAGATGAATACAGCTGAGAGAGGAGAGAGAGAGAGAGAAGGAGAGAGAGAGAGAGAGCATACAGTGCTGGCACATAACACTATATAACTGGACTGCCTGGTCTATACTCTCCATTTCAGTTAAGGGTGCAGTTAAGGAAATTCCATTTTTAATCAATTTACAGCTGAGTCCGTAAACCCGTCTTTCTCTCCTTTGTTTCTGCCTTTCTTTGTGATACATTTTTAATTATCAAGCCCACATTCAGAATACATTTTAAGATAAATGGGCTGGAAAAGTAAAGTGGACTTTTTCTTCCCGCCATATGCTCCCGTCATAACGGCAAGAGAGAAAACATGTCAGAGACGCAAAGAAAGAAAGAGTCTGCAACAAAGACAAACGAGTGGAACTACTGGGAAAGAGAGGGGAAACTAAAAACAGGTTGGTGTTTCACGTGCTAGTTCGAGGCAGGTGACTTGAAGTTGTCCTAAAAAACGGAAATAGGTTGTTTTTAGCAGGGGATGATTGGAGACAAGGAAAATGTTATACATGAACACAAGTTCATGTGAGGGGCGCCCTCTTTTGTGTTTTGTGTGTTCCTCTTTTGACAGTGTGCGCTGGACGAGAGTAGTCAGCAGTTTGTGTTTCTGCTCTGGCCAGTGGGGCTTGTCTCTTAGAACAATGTACCAGGGGAAACCCTGGCAATCTTCCACGCTGAAAGAAACAGCTCATTTAACGGAGCGCCCGTCGCAATGAATTGAACATGTCCCCTTCCAATATACTAGAAAATCTGACAGTATACCTTCAGCAAAAATTCCCCTTCCATTTTATAAATATATTTTATTCTCCTGCCTCCTCCTCCTCCTCCTCCCAGAATTGCATTTATTTCATCGTACCTTTCTCCTTCTGCACTTATTGTCCTATCTCCGACACTTTTCCTGCAGGAAAACTTGGAAGTTATATGCAAATGCACAACAATGCTAATGTGCGGCGGCCGGTTCAGCCTCACATTTGCATACAGTAGCACACTTAGCCGGCGAAATAGCATGACACGTTGACCCTGGTTGGGGTTGCCATGGGAAACAATCCCAGCCGAGGCTTTTAAATGGTCGTGAGCGGTGCGATTCGACGCGCCACTTCTAAACTAACAGAGGGGCGAGTGAAACAGGGTGGCACGTGAGACTGAGGTGACTAAACCAACAGCCAGAAGCTGAAAAGCAACATGACTAATGCAGGCCTGTGTTCCTGCAGTTGCAAGATGACGACGGTAATGGGCCCGCTTTTGTGTGTGCATCTGATACACTTAGTCTTGCCATTGCAATGGAAATAGATGGATTACTGACGACAATGAGCCCTGTTCTCTTTGAGTTCATTTCACAATGGCGCCATGACGAACTATAAGTGTCTCTTCCGCCGGCCGCCATTCTAAATGAAGATGTACATATATGCAGGTATCAAAAAGGCTGTTTATTCCCTGCAAGCACGAACGCATGGACGTGCAACCACACCCACAAACACAAACACACGCACACTACAGACAAGACAGTAATGAGAGAGTCCCACAGTCAGTTCATATTCATATTATAGGCATTCACACACACATATACTGCAATTTAAGTCCATTCTAATGCCAGGGGCCAATGTGTGACAGGAATAGATGGTTGGGATTGCCATAGGGAAATGGATCTTCCCACTGCATAGAAGGCCAATACAACCTGTTCCTGGAGGGAATGATTTGGCGGTCGCATTCAGATAGATACAGAGAAACATTTACGCAAATTATCTCTTCTGAGAAAGAATATAGCGTAAACAGCTGTGGGAGAAACGGGAAAGCGGTAGAGAGAGGGAGGACATGTGGGCAGATGTGATGTAGCCTTCCTGGGTTAATAAGCCTCTCCAGAATGTCCTGTCTGCATTTGTGTTTACATTAACACAAATGGGAGGTGGACATTCTCAGTAACAAGGTTTGTTCACAGACTCTGCCTTCTCCATGACACATGACGCAAACTCCCTGGTTGTCTCCATAACACACAGGCCATCCACCTCTCCCTGTCTTCTCGCCCTGACGTCCCTCGCCCCAGTCTGGCATCACTCCCCCCCCACCCACCCACCCTTCCCCTCCTCCCAGACGCCTGGTGAACCTCACGATCGACAGCCACGCTCTCATCAGCTAGCTTGTTGGCGGCGCACTCTGGTTGTTAGCCGTCCCTGTCAAAACTATCCCAAGATTGGAGACCTGATTTAGTCTAGATCACATTGGTCTAATGCCACTGTAGATAAGGTCAATATGTCAGTGCAGTATAGAACTGTCATTGCCTTGACTTCTGGTCACAGAAAATGGAACAAAAGGCAAATATTAATGTATGTGATTAGATTCATTTAGATTAATTAATCATAAAGCTTGTAATTAATTAGATTTTTTTTCCATCTATTGAGAGCCCTAATATTATGCTTGGTTAGAACACAAGGCAAAAAAATTTATATACTGTCTATTTGTAATATAGCATATTAATGTATACCGTATACTGTAGCATGGCGTCCGCACAAACGTAGGCTATAAATAGCCTCCTGCTGTCAACGGAGTAGGATACATATAAGGTGTATTATGTGCTGCATGCTGTATATTTTATTTAGAAATGCAAATTGGGATAAGCAAGCTCAAAAGTAAGCTGCACATCGAAGTCTTCTGAAAAGTTCTATTTGTTTATGTGGTTTGGCAGCATCCATAAAGTGTTGCATTAGCTATCGCCGTCTGCTGGACTGTCCAGGCTATTGTACTGTAACTATGCCAGCATTACTGTGGAGTGTATCATCAGGCGCAAGAGGCAAATGTACCTGTATGTAGCTGCTGTGTGAATAGAGAAAATTACAAGCTAAAGATGTATTGTATTAAAAAGCACCATATTAAAAATAACTACATTAATGCTTCTGGAAATAAAATTATAGGAATTGGACTAACAAAATTCCATTAAACATTTGTCTCAAATCTATCAATATAATAGAAAATAGAAAATGTAGCCTTTGTCCTGTACATTGTATGTGTATTTCAGGATGTTCACACAGTGCAGCCGACTTTAGAGTATGTGAATACTGTATGCATAAGTAACATAACAACTTCATTGTCATAAGACTGTCACAAGATTACTTTTATCAAAAAGATATCCACATCCTTGCTATCACACTTTATTTGACAGGTACTACTAACCTATTGCTGAAAAGGATTAGGATTCAGTCTGTTCTGGAGATTACACTTAAGCCTTGAGGGAACTTGTGTTTGCTTGAGTACAGCATATTTCTCTATTGTCTCATCTTTATCTATGTATGTTAGATAAAGGCTGGGGAGTTAACTGTAATTGGGGTTGTCATGGAATGTAAAATTGCCGGGAGATGTGGGTTATAACAATGTGAGAAGAGAGTGGAGCTATGTCGTGAACTTCCCAGCAGTTTGTGATTACATTTGGAAAAAATAAAACATACAGTAGTTTAAAAAGAAAGAAATAGAACCAGTCTGTTATATGCAGACTTATTGCTCTGCCCATTACTAAATATGTGCTTTGTTTTCAAACCATCTAAAACTGAAAGAAAAAAAATGTAAATGCGGCCACACAAGGCAAACAAAGCCAGCCACCCTTCTGAGAAAACCCATTTCGGCCACTTGTACCCGAGATCTTGTTCTTTCGGTCATGACCCACCC
>JAODTR010003075.1:0-13090 GCA_025399935.1 Amblyopsis rosae
CCCCCCCCCCCCCCCCCCCCCCCACCCCCCCCCACCCCATTGCCTTAGTCAGCTCAGGCTGTGTCGCGTTTGTGGGGTTGACACGCAACGCGTCTTTGTGCATGCCTAAAGAGCATGAGAGGAACCTGGCGCAGTATGCCATTCACAGCCACAGAAACAGAATGTGGAAAGATCCTGGAATGGTTGCGCAATAAGCCGAAATAGAGAGATATTGGGAAAGAGCGGGGCGAGACAGACAGAGTGAGAAAGACAGACAGACAGACAGAGAGAGAGAGGGAGAGAGAGAGAGAACACAAGGACGAGAGGAGCAGGAGAGAGGGGAAAACAGATCAACAAAGCCCAATTGAGAGAGAGAGAGAGCGAGAGAGCGGAGGTACAGGAGTTAATCCAGCCCGTGCACGGTGCAGGCGGCGTCGTATACAGTCCTAATAAGAGCATAACACTGTAGCAGGAGCCGTAAGCGGGCTTCACGGAGGAGACGGCGGACATCTTTTCTCCTTCGCTCCCATTCTGCGCACATCGTGTCCAGTGCTCGGCGGTGTGGGAGAGAAGAGAAGAGAGGCTGGAAGGCCGCTCAGCGGGTGGAAGCAGCGAGTTTAACCGAGGCGAGCGGACAAACATCCGAGCGTCCCCACCACTGAAGATGGCACCAGGGCAGAGCGACGGTGAGGCGAGAGGGTGGCATGGTAACGGCAGACCTGAGAGGGAGGAGGACGGCGAGGAGGAGAGGCCACAAAGTGTTGCGTCCTCAGCCGCTGTCCCTGGCGCCCGGCGGAGCCTCCACTCTGACGCCAACGATCCGCCAACCCTCTGTCAGACTGGGACTGTGTCCTTCGCTTCCTCCACAGTCACACGAATAACCCAACGGCTTATCTCTATTCCCTTTTTCCTCCCCCTATGCTGTTTCTTTTTCCTGACCTGATCTTTCCTGTTTGGATCTCCCCTCTCTGCTGTTATTCAACACTGTCACTGCTCGACTGTTCCTCATCCCTTTGGTGTAACCGCATCGCCAAGTCTTCCCCTCCCTGTTCTCTACACACTGGTAGGCGAGGAAGTGCAGAAATTACAGGCTTTGAAGGGCGATTGAATGTAGTCTTTAGTGAGAACCAGGCTAGTCTGCGCGCTCCGCTTCGTGGATGAGGCAGTGGGAGCCAGACCGCCAGCGTTTTTCGCTGTCGCTTCGCTTCTCCACACGGCCAGGCCAGGGTCCACGCCCTGCCAGAGATGGAAGCTCTGCTGACACACAGCTAACTGCCTGAGTTGGAGAAGGAGATTGAGATAGGCTTCCCTCTGGCCTGGCTCTGACTACAACCAGAGAAGTCTACGCGAGGAACATTTGCCGCCAGTCGGGTACAGGAGCGCGGCTTACTTTTTCACCGCGAGTCGAGTTAGTGTGTCGCCCGGCGGCGGCGGTCGGCGCCGCGCACGCTCGGCAGCAGAGTGACTCGCACACGTCCAGTATTACCAGGACCAACATTAGATAGCAGCAGGCATGATGCACTGCAGTAACGCTGGCAGTGTCCTATGCAGCAGACAGAGCCTGCTCACTGCTGACAGCCCTGCTGCTGCTGCTGCTGCTGTTTCCCAGGCATCCATCCCCCAACAGCTGCCTCTCTCCGCTCGCTGCACACTCCTCCATTCCGTCATACGTGCCCACTGTGGCTCAGATAATGGCCTCTCGCTCTGTGCACACACACACACAGAGGTGGGGGAGGAGAGAGTTAGAGAGACGGAGCGAGAGGGAGGGCGAGCGAGTTTGTGTGCAAGAGAGAGAGAGAGAGAGAGAGAGAGAGAGAGAGAGAGAGAAGCAGGGAGGGGGGCTGAGGTGAGAGAAAGAAAAGGGGGATATTGAAAAGAAAAGGGAGGAGCGCCGTGAGAGATAATGAGAGAGGGAAAAGAGGAGAAGAGAAAGAGACGGCCGTAAGAGCAGGCAGAGGACGCGAGCGTGCGCGCGTGCTGGGCGAGTGCATGTGTTGTGTGTATATGTGTGCGTGCGTGCGTGTGCGCCGGGCTCAGTTCCCGCTGTGTCTGTGTGCAGCGCAGGCTTAGAGCCTTTCCTTTTTATGTGGATTTAAAGCCAGCGTTACGCCAGACTGGCCGTAGCCTTGGGTGCCTGACCGCTACCTCTGTCTGGACACATAGGAGCATGTAAGTAGCCTGCTGCTATCAACGCTGTTGTGCTCTCTCTCTCTCTCTCTCTCTCTCTCTCTCTCTCTCTCTCTCTCTCTGTCTCTAGCTCTCTCTCTCTCTCTCTCTCACTCTAAACCGGCACCATGTATTGACATGGGCTCTCATTCACGTCTTCTCCTCGGCTGAATTCGACAGGAAAGTAAAGGAAGGTTCGGGGGAGGTTAGGTATCCATGTGTGGATTTAGGGTTCAGCTGTCTATTCCCAAGATTATGCCTACTAGCCCCCCCCCCCCTTACTCCCCCCTGCATCAGTTTTTTCTTTGTTTAATGCTGTCACCATTAAGAGCTGCACGTTGTCGTCTGATGCGGTTGTGTGTTTAGTTGACAAGTCTGTCCTGTTTAAAGCGCCCGGAGCGCCCGCCCTAACTGGTTCTGCAGTCAGAACAGGCTGTGCGTGTTAATGTCCAGGAAGCCCCGCGGTGTGGGAGAGAGAGATAGCGAGAGAGAGAGAGAGAGTTACGTGCACAGTAGTAGATATGTGTGTGTGCACGTGGTCTGTTCCTGTGAGAGTGGTGTGGCGAGGAACCTGCAGGTGCGAGCTGGCTCCGTGCTGATGAAGGCCATGCATGCAGCTATACTGCATAGTAATAATACAATAGAACAGGTCCATGGTCCTCACGCAGTCATCCCGGACGAGGTGAGGGAATGCTCCGACTTAATGCCGCGCTAGCAAAAGTTGAGCGGCGTGCCGCTCCGTCCTAACTTGGAGCGCGCCATCGGGCCGAGCCGGCGTCTCACAACCGCTGCGTGTCCTGATGTGTGAGCAACAGACTGTCGCATGCGTCACCACGCTGAGGGAGAGAAAGAGGAAAAGAGAGTGAGCATGTGACCGACAGCGAGTGCTTCTGTGTTGCGGCTGCACGGTTACAACACTGCAGTTCTCATAACTGCCGCGTGCAACACCCCCCCACACACACACACACCTCACTCTTCCACACCGTGTGACGCTACTGATTGCACGCATTGCATGCCGTCTGTTCACTGTCCTCTCCAAGCCCTCCCTTCTCCCCGAGACCCCCAGCAGACACCATCCACAAAAGCTGGATTCAAAGGGCCTGAACATACTGGCCATCCAGTAATTAGCCCCTTCAAAGGCTCATTTCAATATATTCAAATGATAGGGAAGCTGTTTGTCTAGCCCACTGTCAACTCTGATGGTGGAAGTGAGTGGAGTGTTCCTCTTTCGCTGGGAGACTCGGCAGCCTTCATCTGATACTGAGGTTTGAGGTTTGCTTTGTTTTGCTGTGTCTTATTTTGTATTATTCTGGCGAGGCAGGCTTGTGCTTTTGACCTAAATGATGCCTAATGCCTGGCAGTGTTTATCCAGTTTACTGTAGTGTGTAGCGTAAACGGCTTGTATGTTTACATCTTAATGCAGTTTGTTTAGGGTTAGAAAGGACGGTTTCTTCTTCTTAGTGCTTCTAAAAGAGGAAAACATTATTAAACATTATTTTAATAGTAAGTGTGTCAGAGTTTAAGGCCTTTAAGTGTTGGATTAAACTGGTCAGCCATAACATGAACTCTGTCAATAATTTGTGTGTCCTTGGAGTAGGCTATCTGTTTGTCTGTCCTCTTCTGACTATTTGAATTATACTTTGACTGGCAGACCAAACTTTGTTTAAAACCATTTCTTACACCGATTAATTGTAGTTTACATGAATCTTCAGTCATACTGGAATGTTCTATATTGACTTTGAACATGTATCCACAATGTTATGCTCCACCCATTTAATAATTAGTATCCTAAAATAAGCACATGATTCATGTTATTAGAGCCTAGAGTTTGTTCTTTTTAGCACTAACAATGTGCTGACTGTCATCTTCTGTGCTAAAGAGGAAGTGAGATGTGTAGCATTAATCAAATCTAAACCTGACAAAACCTTCTCGATTAAGAAATCATTCACGGATGTAGACTTATATGAATAAAACATAACACTAAGGTTTCTTCTCCAGTTCCCTAATGTAGTGTGTATTACTACAGTATACTCTCCTTATGTCTAGTGTCTGAGATATTTTACATTAATATCTACAATTTTGCTTTGTGTTATTAGATGTCTCCATATAACTATAGGATGTCTCATTACATACTACTTAATGGAGTAAAGTAATCTGGAGGGAATCAATAATTTTTACTTTATGTTGAATTACAACATGACTTCCTAGAACACTGGTGAACCCACATTGTGACAATGAACAGGAACAGGTTTTTAAAAATGTTCCACCAATGATCTCAGCAAGTCAAATTTAGCAGATTTCTCAGAACACTTATCTGCGTGATGAAAAGTTAGGCCTAGGTGGTGATGCATGGGTAGGGGTGAATCATTTGATGGTCCTACTTTGCCTGAAAAACCTAGATTTGATGAAAAGGTCTAGGAAATCAGACCTGACTGTGTCACTAACAAGAAGCAATAATGTAAATCATGGTATATAGCTAACGTGAGTTGATTAGTAACATATTCACTTACTTGTCTCATTTACTGTGTACTGTACCATATGCGTTGTGCACCCTAGCCATGGGTGACTTCATCTGCCTGTTTGGCATCACCCAACTGATCTGTAGCTATGTATACTGTATGAGTCTGTGTGAAACTCAAGTCACGTGGACCATGACACCACCATTGCCTTTGAAATGCCTGTAGCAACAGATAACGTAGTTTCATAGCCTTACTGACATGCTGTGTAGCTCTGTTTGTGTTCCAGTAAGACCCAGAGACAATGAAAACCTGGCTAAAACCAGAAATGAGAGAATGGATTTGACTATTTTAGTGTAGTGGCTTTTAAGTTGAATGCTGTTAGTGACGGAAAGATCATAAACAGCAGATGAAGAATTCCTACATTATTATTATAATTGTATTATTTGATGTTGCACGTTAATGAGTATTACAATGAAAGGTATCACCATTTATAATGATTATGTCACTTATGGGTGTCCTTTCTCCATCACCTCTTTGCAGACTGTTTTGGAAGTGGCTTCGGTGGATGGCCGCAGAAGAGAAAGCCAGATGGAAATTGTGTCACATGACAGCCTCCAGGAAGGCATTGTGAGCCTGGAAGCGGCCAATGGGGTAAGACGGTATGAGGCTCCCATGGAGACCGAGCAGGAGCGGACAGGTAGCGATGTCAGCGCGTCGCGCCAGCCCGTGTCCTGTTGGAACAGCAGTGCGGGCAGCGTAGCCCCCGGTGAGCACCAGGAAGACATGGAGGACGCCCGTTGCCTGGTCGCGTTCTCCGCCAGCGCTTCCTCCTTGCCCGCCACCACCTCCGCGCCCCCCCTGGTGCAGGCCAGCACCGCGAATCTGTACGAGAAGTTCACCCAGGACATGGCCTCCGAGGGGGCCGAGGCACAGCTCTCTGCAGGGGCTCCTCACGGCGGGTGCCGGTCCCCAGAAGACCTCAGCGTCCTACAGACGGCACTGAGCCAGGCCAAGCATGGACACAAGCCCCCCAACTGTAACTGCGATGGGCCCGACTGTCCCGACTATCTGGAGTGGCTGGAGAAGAAGATCAAGCAGGCGTCCAGTGAAGACACTGTGGCCTGTAAAGCTGCTCATGGGCAGCCAGCCGAACACCAGCCCTACCCCCAGGTGAACGGGTCTCAGCAAGCTTCTGCCCCATGCCCCCAGCAGCAACAAGCACCCAGAGGCTCCCACGGCCAGCCGGCACCCTGCTACAAACCACCCATCCCCTGCTCCCCACAGGTGCTTTCCATAGCCAAGGAGAAGAACGTCAGCCTCCAGACGGCCATCGCCATCGAGGCTCTTACCCAGCTGTCTGGCACGGTGCCTCAGGTTGCCCCGGGACACCTGGGCAGTCACCCCCATCATCAGCATCACTTCCACAACACCTCCTCTCAGCCTCAGAACGGCACTCACTTGATCCCGTCCTCGCCCGGCCCATCTCTCTCGTCCTCCTCGCGGTCGCAGTCCGTTCCCCCGGGACTGTGTCCTGGCCAAGAGGCCCCGGTCTCCTGGGAGCAACACAGACCCCAGTCCCAGGGCCAGCCTCCCCACGCGGGGCCTGTCCCGTCCTCCATCTCTCCCTTCCAGGGCCAGGGCAAGCCGTCCGGCCTCAGCCCCCACCTCCAGCAGTGGCCGCAAGGCTCCGGTGCAGGCGGCGACCACAGAATCCACTGGAGGCCTGTGTCCTCTGAAGCACCGCCCCACTATCCCCCCCTCCAGCCCCGCACTAGTTCAGACCCCATGTCAGAGCTGAAGCAGCTGCTCGGGGACACCACCGGCAGGTTCAACAATGCCTCTTTCAAGCTTCCCCGCTCCCACCAGTACAAGTCGAATGAGAACGGAGACGCTCAGGCCCAGGCCCACGCAGGCATGGCTCGGATAAAGCAGGAGCCTGACTCGGGTGAGTACTACCCTCACACCGCCTCCATGGGACATTACGGCATGCTTAATGGGCAACAGCAGGGCCAGCACTACCCCAACCAGGCAGCCATTCACCACTCCACTCAGGCAGCGCTGCAGCAGCACCTTCACTACAAAAGGAACCTGTTTTCTAGTCAGCCACCAGGCCCACACATGGCTCAGGTCTGCCAGAACCTGAAGAAGTGGTGGCCCCAGCCAGGGGCAGATGGCTACCCCCAGATAGCCATCAAGCAGGAGGTGAAGGAGCCCAAGAGGAAGAAAAGCAGCCACGGCTCCCCCGCCATCAGAGCTATGAGTGGGATGCTGGCAGCGCCCCCCTTGCCCAAACCCAAACAGATTGTAATTAAAAAGACCAAGCAGAAAGCCTCTATGCCAACCTTCCTGCCTCAGAGTCAGATCGCCGTACAAAAACCGACAGCCCTCACTCCGGACAGAGCCCTGGCCTTAGCGGGCCTTCAGCCGGGACCTCTCCTGTCCCCTCTGCCCGCCCTCAGTGACCCCACTAAGGCTGTGTCAGCAGGCTTCTCTGCCCCAGCCCAATCTCAGGTATTCACATCCCAATCCTCCATGATTCCCTGCCCCTCCTCCTCTTCCACCACTTCTGTCTCGCCAGAGAACCCAGCAGGAGCCCTGGTGGGTCCTCAGCCCCGGCCCGGGCCTCCTGCAGGCCTTGCTAACCCGATGGGAGAGGGTGGCCTCCCCCCCGCCAGCTGTGCTGACCCTTCTCCGGTCCCCACACCCCTTGCCGACAGCTCGCTCCCCGCCCTCACCAACGTGGACCCAAAGTTTGAAGAACTGATCCGCCAGTTTGAGGCTGAGTTCGGGGACTCCTCTCCCCCAGAGGCTGTCCTGAGTCAGGCCAGAATTCAGCTCGCAATCCCCCCTCCGCCCACAGTGAGTGACTCCCCTCCTGGTGCTAACTCGGGATCGGACGTGCCCAGCGCACAGATCGCCCCCCACGCTCCCACCTCCCAGCCCAGCATCGCACCTCCTCCTGCAGACCAAGAGATGGATGTAGAGCGGGACGCCAGGGCAGCGGCACAAGGAGAAGCAGGCTCAAGCCAGGTCTCCACGGAGACCACCCCGATGAAGGAGCAGCAAGAGGACCTCCAGCCTCTCCCTCTTCAGCAGGAGGCCATGCTGCAACAACAACAACAACAACAACAACCACCAGTGGTGCCACAGGATCCGTTCAACCTGCCCTTCTCACCGCTGCCCAAGCGCATGAAGCTGGAGGCCTCCGGGGGCCTGGCTGTGCTGTCCACCACATGCTATTCTGAGGAAGACACGCCCACCAAGGACAGTCTTCCCTGCTCGCCTTCCCTGCGAGGCTTCCTGGAGTCTCCCCTCCGCTACTTGGACACCCCCACCCGAAGCCTGCTGAACACCCCTGCCAAGGACCTCCAGACAGACTTCCCCATGTGCGACTGTGTTGGTGAGTGTGCGTCCGTGAGGCTGCCTCAACACACAGATGTTATGATGTTATGATGAAACGGCACGCATGCTGTATTCAGTGACGCCAGTGTTGACATTATAAGGTACAGTGTGCCATTATGGGGACAGCTTTAGGGGTTGAATCATACAAGCTAAGGCGTAAACACTATATTCAATTGGCCACACATTGGCTAATATTGGGGGTCCTGAGAGAGTTGAGAAGTGTTCACTGCTCTAAATAACCACCTTCACACAACCATTATCAGGTGATTCACTGCATTTCTGCTCCAGCTCCTCTGCCTGTACCCTGAGTGAGTTTGTCTGAGAATGTGTGTGTATGTTGCCCGGGTGTGTGACCAGGCACAGGGCTACTGTGCAGGCCATGCAGTCTGCTACAGTGTGAGGCACCAAAGGGGCCAGCAGGGGACAATAGCGGTGGCAGAAGGAGGCCATTGTCTAGGTTTGGGGTTAGCAGGCATGCAGAACAGAGCAGGGCACTCAGCAAACCCTTTGTCAGGGCACAGGATAGGAGAGTGTCCTACAGAGGGACAGAAATGTGCATTAGGGTCATGGCACCCACCTTCACCGTGGCAAATGTCACATATGTGAACATATAACCTGCCTGCAGAAATTATGGAATGCTGATTCACAATGGAGTTTATAGTTTGAAAGAGTATTTTTCTAGCATTTCAAGTAATATTCTGAGTGTAATTCCTTTGCCACAATACATCTCAGACCAGTATAAAAAGGCACACCACTTCATAGCATCTCAAGAATAATGTGTAACACATGCAAACAGAATATACTGTACAGTATGTACAATAAATCAACTCTTTACTTTTACAACAACAAGCTATACACTATACTATTCTATACTATACTATACTATACTATACTATACTATACTATACTATAAACCGTTTTGTTGCTGTTGTTTAGAGCAAAGGGCTTTCTCTACAGTCCCATCGACCCTAGCTGCTAGAGGGAGTTAACATAGGAGTGGCTATTAAATAGACCCTTTGCTGTCCCAGACACTGGACTGGGCTTTTCTGCGGGAGGAGAACAGCTGCAAGTAACCACTTTATGTGTGTGTCTGTTTCTATGGGCAAAGACCCCCCCAACAACAGCTCTCCATAGAAAAGCTTAGTTACACACCAACCCGGCAACAGCCTTGCATAACAACGCACACATATACAGTATGTATTAGTTTATGTCCAGCACAAACACACACGCACACACACACACACACACACACACACACACACACATACACCACCTGCTCATTCCCTTGGCTTATGACTAGTCACTCCCAGCTGTGACAACCCCCTGAAACAAACACTGGCACACACACACACACACACACACACACACACACACGCACGCATGCATCACGCAAGAATTTGGTATGAATCCTTCATTTCCTGCCTCAAGCCACACCCTACCTCCCTCCCTGCTGTGGGAGGGAATGTGTCCTCAGATCGCCACTACACCAGCAGCACACAAAACTGTGTGTGTGTGTGTAGACTTTGTGCATGTATCTATCTTTCTCTTTTACAAGGGGACTTTTAACTAGAGCTCTTTTAAAGCAACTTAGAAATGGTTGCCAATTGCAATACATTACAATGCATGTATGGAGTTGGTCCCTGTTATACAATCACATGCACAGCACATGTATGATGCTACTATACATTATATGATATCGTTTTACACAGGGCCTTAGTTTCCCGGTTCTGATCCTGGTTTCCTGGTGTGGTGGGGGCTATGTTCAATTATAGCCAGTAAAATCATCTTCTCTCATTCCCTTTAATCTCACAGAAGCAGCCTTTACATATAGTCTGCTAAATAAATCTGCTTAAATAGTCTTCAAAGAGGCTTCAAATAAATAGTAAATAAAGCACTGCATTAGTGTCATGCTGGAATTACGTGTATATATAGACTTTTAAGGGACAATGCAGACAATGAAAATGTACTAACCTACTTCCTGATGGGTATATCAGACGTTTGGCACGAGTTATGTGTGTGCTTATGCTGACCCCGGAATTCCACCAGGCACATGTGCGCAGCGTTCCGGCTCCCACGCGTTTGTTCCGTCCTCTCGAAGCGTCAACTTCCACCGGAGCATTTCAAAAGCGTAGCGCTGCGAGGCAGTTGTATTGGCGAGATCAATAAAAATGACTTTGCCTGTCCGACATTTACTTCCTTTCAGTCACTTCCACTCCCAAAAACTACTGCAAATATTTCCACATCATGGACCTTTCTGGAATTGTAAATAGGATTTGTGGTGTTTTTTTTATTTATAAAATGAACCTATCATCCCAGATGTCAAATCCTTCCACTTCTGGCCTCTTGCCACCAATGTAATGTAGTCATGTTAAATACTAAGGAGTGTCTGCACACTTTGTTTTGCACACGATTTCAATTGTATTTTGTATTTGAGCAGCACGTGTTGGCCGCAAATTCCATCAAAAATAGACACTGCGCCTATCTTTAGCCACTTCTGGGGCGCTTCCAACCACACGCACCCCGCGTCACGTGTGGTGGAAGTGAAAGCATTGACTAGAGTGGCCGTGATCAGCTCCAGAGGCCACGTCGGATCTGGAACGCGTCGCACACGCATGTATGGTACCTCTAATAAATAACACACAGATGTATGTGTGACTGATTTTTGATGTCCCAAACTCTGTCTGCTCTAAAACACGGCCTGACCAGGTGGAGATGCTACTGCAATATTTGGTTTGATTTGATACCAAACTAGCACTGAACTGCCTGAGTTCGACTGGCACGCTTTCTACTGTGCCCCCCACCCATTTTGGCGCAGGCAATGTCATGATAAGATGGGGAAATGAGCAAACTTGCCCCCAGGCGAGAGAAAAACCACCCTCCGCCCAACGAAATTGTTACTCCGTCTGCAGTAGTTCCACTACCGACCTTGCGCTCTACAGAAACTAGAGCCCATAGTGTCTTTTATGGACACACATATAGACCAATACGCCCGACTCCAATCTAGACATGCAATACAGTAGGCTGCATACTACATTGCATTATAAATTGTGGCTCAGTGCTTTGTGTGTGCAGGGTTGGGAAATTGTAATCTGATTACGAAAAAACTGTAACTGTAATCCAGTAATCCATTAAAATTACCAGCTAAAATAGTGGAATTAGATTACAGGTATTTTTTTAAATGTAGATTATTACTTCTTGGACTACTTTCATATATAAAAGGGAAATTTGCAGAAGCAAAAGCTGTGTACGGATTCTCAGCAGTAAGTCGGAGTCATTTCACGTTGGAGTTGGTCTCCACCAGGGTTGCGCTTTATCACCAATCCTGTTTTCATGGACAGGATATCGAGGCGTAGTCATGGTGGGGAGGGGTTGCGGTTCGGTGACCTGGGGATCTCATCACTGCTTTTTGCAGGTGATGTGGACCTGATGTCATCATCGGTCTGTGACCTCCAGCACTCACTGGATCGGTTCGCTGCGGTTAGGATGAAGATTAGCACCGCAAAATCGATTTACCGGGCAATTTTTATTCCTACCCTCACCTATGGTCATGAAGGTGGGTCATGACCGAATAGTAAGATCACAGGTACAAGCGGACAAATTGGTTTTCTCAGAAGGGTGGCGGGCGTCTCCCTTAGAGATAGGGTGAGAAGCTCAGCTATCCGTGAGGAACTCAGAGTAGAGCTGATACTCCGTTTGTGTCAATAGGAGCCAGTTGAGGTGGTACGGGCATCTGGTAAGGATGCTCCCTGGGCGCCTCCCTAGGGAGGTATTCCAGGCACGTCCATCTGGGAGGAGGCCTCGGGGAAGACCCAGGAATAGGTGGAGAGATTATATCTCCACATTGGCCTGGGAACGCCTCGGGATCCCCCAGTCAGAGCTTGCTAATGTGGCTCGAGAAAGGGAGGTTTGGGGTCCCCTGCTGGAGCTGCTGCCATCGTGACCCGTCTCTGAATAAGTGGATGAAGATGGATGGATGGATGGAAGTTTGCAGAAGAAAAATGCATAAAACAATTGGATGTTCTCTTATTAACCTTTAATTAAAGTCAATAAGTAAAATAAAGTCTTACCTTAATCTGATTCCCTGCGCAACATATACGCGCACATAAATAGAGAGATTTGGCGTGCCAATGAAGTCAATTGCTTTGATGGCACTTCAGAGAACAATGTATACGCGTGATCAGATTATGTTACTAAATTTAGGTAATTAGGTAATTATAATTTTAGTCTGGTAACTAACTGTAATGGATTACATTTAAAAAGTAACATACCCAACCCTGTGTGTGTGTGTGTGTGTATTCCTGTAGTTCCAAACATCATTTGGGACACTTATGGCTGCTGCCTTACCATTACAAATACTGTAGGAACTTTGAATACTGTATGCTTCACAGGTCACATGTGATCACCTGACAATGTTTTCTTTCTCTCTCAGAACAAATCATAGAGAAGGATGAAGGTCCATACTACAATCACCTGGGATCGGGGCCTACCGTGGCCTCCGTACGAGAGTTGATGGAGACTAGGTACGACTTTCTATCACCTCTCTGTGTGAACGGGAGGCCACTTAAAGCCATAATGCCAGACATGCTCAACGCTAGCTGTGAGCTAGCATGATACTAGCACACCTCTGGTATCTGTCACTGTTGTTTTCTCTTTCTTGTCCCCAATTTAGCTGTATCTCCTATTTCTCCCGCTCTCTTTCTCTCTCTCACTCTCCACCTTTCTTTCTCACGCTCTTTCTCACGCACGGATATCCTTCCACTCCCCTTGTATTTCTCCCCCCGCCCCGCTCCTCTCATTCTATCCTTAGGGTATTCTTGACCCAGAATAGGAAGAACAACAGTTATCACCAGCGGTAGATCCGGTGCAGAGCTAGGCGCACAGCGTTAGCATGACACAGGCACGGGAGTAAACAGAATGAGGAACTGTGGTGGGAAGGACAGACAGACATACAGACAGACAGACACAACAGCAGACTAGAAATGTATAGAAACCCCTCACCACATGACAAAAACAAGATGGCGCCAGTGTACGTGGCTTGCCGTCTGTCACTGTCAACCCTGTGTCTGTTTGTGCTGTCTGTGTCA
>JAODTR010003076.1:0-34802 GCA_025399935.1 Amblyopsis rosae
AGAGCACATTTTATGACCAATTCATGCAAAACTCCACGTAATCCCAAGGGGTTCACATACTTTTTCTTGCAACTGTATATACATCAAGGTAGGCTACACAATACAAAGTAGCATGGCAAACGCAAACAAAGTAGCTAATGTTGGCTACTGACCGTACAGGAAAAGATTTGTGCTGTTTAGCTTGCAGAAAATGTATTATACTTATTTCTTTGAACTAATAAAATTCTGCTTGTTCTATAAGCATCATTTTGTGCAATTATAGCCTACTGAATATCATCATCTATTCTAAATATACAATTTTAATGTTATATATATTTTTAGGTTATATATCGGTTTACGGTTAATGATCGGTTAACAAGCGTCGGTTATCAATCAAAATGTTTTTTTTGTTGTTTTTTTTAAATGAGCGTCCCTACTCCTTCAAAAGCGCCTGAGACTAGGTGGTCTGTGTCGCCACGGCCCCAGCATCCATCAGCGCACTAGTAAGACCAGTAAGACCAGTGAGGCGCACTGCTGAGTACACAAGTCACAGTCCTGTCTCCTCTGTGCGGCCTCTTTGCATTAGCCAATCGGAACAGCGTGCATTCTTAGGAGGCGCATTCGGGCCCGCGTGTTCTCGAGCCTCCCTTTGTGAGCCTCGTCTCGATCCAGCCCGAGTCCCAGGGCGGGCCGCCGCGTGCAGGGCGCAAATGTGGGACAACGGATGCCCCGCTGTGCTCATCTACCAAAGAGGGGAGGAAGAGGAGGAAGAGGAGGAGCAGGGAACACAAGCAGCTTCCGTCTCTAATCCTCCCATGTCCTTCACTCGGTCTCACTCTTTTGTTCACTCTTCTGTTCTCCCTCTCTCGGCTGAAATGTTGGACCGCTATCTAATGTATGCTAAACAGCTGCTGCCATGGTAACCCCCAGTGCAGGATTAAAACCCAGTTTAGGACTCAGAGATGAAGAGGAGGAGGTTGCTGTTATTCAAGCCCACCTTTCCCTCCGCCCCCCCCCCCCTACTCCCGATCCATAAAAAATATAAAAATTATATTTAAAAAAAAATGTCCACATCTCTGCATACTGTACAAAAAATACAAATACTGACAGATGTACACAATAGGGAAACACACACACATTAATGCGCGCACACACACACACGCACGCACGTGCGCGCCTAATCCAGCAAACATCCTGAGTCAGACTGCTCTGCAATGTGGGAGAGAGAGCAGGCATGTGGGGAGGGGTGGGGGGTGTCACATCATCAAAGCCGGTGAGCTGCCATTGGCTGCCTGGTGCGGGAAGGAGAGAGCAGCAGCAATGTCTACAGATATGAAAGTGGGGGGGGGGGGGGTTGTTTGCGTGTGTGTGTGTACGATTGGCTCATCCACGGAATCCAGCCTTCATTCCATACCTGGGTGCGAGCGTGCGCGAGCGTGCGCGAGCGTGCACAGGTGTGCACGTGCGGTATCCGTGATATAGTCAAAGCACTGAGCGGAGCCCAGGTGCTGCCGTGGGCAGCCTCAACAGGGCTTGCACAGAAACACCCAGTGGAAAAACAGCCTGACCACAAAAGAAGATTAACGAGGGTTTGGCTGTTCGACGTGCGTACGTGCGTGCGTGCGTGCGTGCGTGCGTGCGTGCGTGCGTGCGCGCGTGCGTGCGCTCGTGCATGGTGAGGCATGCAAGATCATGCCGTGCGTGCGAACATGACATTGTGTGTGTGTTCATATGCCTCTCTATGTGCTGTATAGTGTGCGTATGTGACTTGTGCGTCCAGCTAAAAGCAGATAGTGTCCCCTGCAGGTGAGAGTGCACGTATCTGCTCTGGGGGGTGCATGTATCGGAGCTGGGAGGAGTGACCGTACGATACATCCATGGTTAGGGGGAAGGGGGAGGGGCTTTGATGACCGGCAACACAACCGCTCAGAAGTATCTGTCCCCCCGCCAACACACAAACACACACACACACACACCCACCACAGACGTGCGTGCGAGTGTCACCAGCACCAAGTGTCAAAATCACACGCCCACCCCACATTACAACTGTGGACAGCGAGGCAGAAATACACACAGCATTTGCCCGGCGTGTGCGTGCATGCGCAGGTGCGTGGCGTGCGTCCGTGTGGTTGGAGAGGAACGGGGGGGGGGGGGGGGGGGTAAGCCATCGGGGTGCAACTATGCGCCTGCATACTTCAGCACTTCTTGATAAACAAACCAGCAGAATGTTTAAGAAAATCTCCGTACATCTTTAAAGAAATCATAGGTGTGGTCTCTCTCACACACACACACGCACGCACACACCGCGGCGCTTGCAGAACTTCACACACGTAATGTGTGGGGTGGGTGGGTGGGTGGGGGGGGAGGGCTAAAGGGGGTCCTTACCTGTCCAGGATGTCATGGCTGCCCGCTGCGCCCACCAGTCCCAGCGTAGAGCTCCTTACTGCTGCTGCAGCCCCGCTGGCCGCCTCCATGATACTGAGTCACTGCGACGCACTGCCAGGGAGGGAGGGAGGGAGTGAGGGAGGGAGGGAGGTGGTTAGCAGAGTGAGGGAGGCGAATAAGATAAGAGAAAATGCTCACATTGTGGTGAGAAAGGATGGCAGCAGGGAAGCGAGAGAGAGAGAGAGAGAGAGAGAGAGAGAGAGAGAGAGAGAGAGAGAGAGAGAGAGAGAGAGAGAGAGA
This sequence comes from Amblyopsis rosae, assembly GCA_025399935.1. Classification (NCBI taxonomy): domain Eukaryota; kingdom Metazoa; phylum Chordata; class Actinopteri; order Percopsiformes; family Amblyopsidae; genus Amblyopsis; species Amblyopsis rosae. The sequence continues at coordinate 2,665 of JAODTR010003076.1, forward strand.
GAGAGAGATTTGCAGTCTGAACTTTCCGCCACTGGATTACACTTTGTGGCACGTGCAGGTATTTCTTCTTCTCTTTTTTTTCTTTGCAGACTGCACCTCATGACGGAGGTTGGCTATCCACCAGAGACCGGATAATGAATTAAATGTTCTCCAGGTGGCTCCCACCCACTGACATTTAAAAGTGCCTTTCTTTAACATTTACAAAACAGATGCTGTTTATCTAACCAAAAGGTTGCAACAAATATCAGATCATAGCTTTTAAGCATGTCATGAAATTGTTATTTGGTATGCCACACTATACAGACAGGTTTTACATTCTAGCACACGTTGTCCCCGTATTAAGGCTAAGCACGATGAAAGATTTTGTCAATAATCTGGCACACTGTATAATCACAATCGGGAATTTGGGACAAAGACTGTGTAGCTTGTAAAGCTGTCTAGATGAATACAATACAACGATACTCTGCAAGAGAATCAGGTTGTGTCTAAATCAGAGATGCCACAGCTCCCAAACTAATTCTTCAGCTATGGGGGAAGACTAAAAGGTCCCACATTGTTACAGTAGCTTTGCCATCTGCAGCAGCATGCGTCAAATCTTTTCACGTTCTAAAAAGCCTGCCACAGCAATTACAGAAGAAATGTCATTATGCCATCAAACATTGTCACCAATATGGTTTGCACCCAATCCAGAGTGCAGTCTGTTGGTCAGTGGAGATTAACAATCAACATTTCCCTGCTCCAATATAAAACCCTTTCCCCTGACAGTGCATAGGGGAGCACTAACAAATGAAAATAGAAAGCTACTTTGTAGTCAGTGGTGCTCCAGACATTTGACAGTTTGCCATCTACCGCACAGGTAAACCGGATGTTGATTTCCTGACGTAAGATCGACGTAACGGCCATTGCTACGCCACGTGTAGTTCTACAGCTTTGTGTGGGAACAGCATGCAAGATACAAAATAGTCCTAGTCACCACATGCAGCGTTAGCGTCACCGTCATACGCATAACTTATGTGTTTACATATATTAGTTTGCGGATTAGTGTTATAGGCCTACATTTGTAGTCATGTATTGCTTAGTTCCACAGTAATGACAAGAAACACATCAGTAACGTATAATGTTGGAGATTTCCTGGGGAGAGTGACAAACCTTAACGTTTCTACGTGCTGTAGAAACTAGGTAACATCATATTCTAGATGATTGCGTACAAGTGGTCATTGTTATGAAATGTTATGTGTTATATTTCGCAGCTAAAGTATGATCTTCTTTGTAGCGTATATACTTTATTTCTTAACCAAAGCATGTTTTCTTTTAATGTTGTTCTAGTCATTTATATGAAAATGGTTAATTAGGCCATTGTAAACAGTTTGGCACGTTGGAGTACATTTAGCACAATTACAAGGGACATTAGGGGGACCTCTTACAAAATACTGAGTAGTTCCATGGCCGTATACTCATTCTGAAAAGTACCCTGGGAGACATGTTCAGAAGTGTCACCAACCTCCAATGTCAATTTATGACTTTTTACTTGCATTTTTAAAAAACGATGTAAAGAATTTAGATACAAAAAGCGTATGGATTTTGTTTGTTTAATCATTTGCAATATACCGTGTTTGCAGTATGTATGCATCCTCCTTACTTCAGGGACAAAGGAACAAGTTAAAATTGGTTACGCTTTTCAGGCAGAAGTTCATTTTCAGGTCCATATCCGTAAGAGGTTAATGGTAACAGTCTCCTCAGCAAAGATGCTATTGGTCAAAGACCAAGAGGTTTTGCAAATTAAGCCATACTTTAACAGTTGCTATGCCAACCCATGTAGTAACCTGGGAACTAGTTAGCATGCCTCAGCCTGTGTCCTCCTTAACCCTCCAGTATGTTTGTGTACTAATTGGAAGAAGACACTAGCCTTAACACAGAGGACGTTTTACTGTAATTATTGGATCGTTTGGTGTTATGCCTGCTAACAATAGCATTGTCACCGCCGGGCGGGCCTGTATCATCACAGCAAACAAGTATTGCTTCCCCAACATGGCCCTGTGAAGCGCAAACACTGCGTCACCTCGCTTACATTTGTTTTTTAAAAAGGCAGGAACACAAACAAAACAGCAGAGAAAAGAGAGAGAGAGAGCGAGACTAGAACCAGTGACAGTCAATGGCCATTCATTCCATCCCAGGAGACAGATGATGTGGATAAGGACAGAGAGAGAAAGGAGAGAGAGAAAGAATGGCTGTAGGAGAATGCGTGGGAAGAGAGAATTCCCACAGATCACAGCAGCTGGTTCTGAATTAGCTTGCTCACCTCTGAATTCAGTCAGGACCAACAGAGAGGCGAAAACAATCCACAATGCATCTAGTTCATTTAAACTATTAATGTATGAATTCATATTATACTGTGTAATGTGTTTTTCCCTTTTTGAGAGTTTGCTTGTTGCTGTTGTCATTTGTTTTACCTTCACAATAAAATATTGAGATTCTCAGCTACAAGATGCACTCAAATGTCAAAACAAAGACCACCGACTGGCTGCTAAAGTGTTCTGAGATGGCTCTGAATGGTGAATGAATTAATAACTCCCACTGGAGAGAGATTGTATGACATGGCACCAGGGTGAGATATGGCACGGGATATTATCTAGCTGTTGAAATTCCGCACATATCCCAGGCTGCTGTTAAACCCCTTCGCTTTAAATCATCCAAAAGATGGACTCCCAGCCCTACCTGTCAGAAATGAAACACAGATTTTGTGATCTTGTTTCTTCCACAGTGGCTAGTGAGCCTGCCAGTGCCTGTGTCTTAACACAAACGTCCCCTGCGATTGCGTTTGTGGAAAGTGTGGGTGCACGATTTAAGGGAGAAGTGGGTACGCCTGTGTGCCAAGCACGCTGGCGGAGACTAGCAAAGCGACTCTGCCCACAATTACCTGATGCAGCAGAATACCCAGGAAATGGCCGACCTTGCTGGAGGACAGCGCCTCAGCAGCGAATACATTCAAGATCTAGACTATCTCTGAATAGTACCCGATAAAAGACAAACAAACATCGTTCCCTTTGACAAGAACCTTGTGAGCAAGTACATAGTTTTTCTGGTGGTCACAATAAAAGAGCACTGCATGATAGAAATGATGGGGACACCTGGAAACATTTGCCCTATTTGCACTGTGTAAAACTTAAGGATGACGATTTGTTAATTAATGTGTGTAATTAAACTCAATTGGTTTCACCTCTGTGTTAATTATATGCTAGCACAAAGTAAAACAAATAAATGTTTGGTTTTGTTGGTTGCCATCTAGTTCATTTTACCATGTCTTGATTGCATTTGTGATATTAAAAAGGTAGTCAGCTATTGCACACATTTAGTCAAACTCACCCAATATCTCCTTGCATTTCGACACAGCTTCGAACATAAACAAAGTGGCAAAAACACATCAACAAAGCCGTAGCACTACGCTTTGCTTCACAATGTGTTTCGATGTGTGGGGCAGTGCCGCGGAGGTCCGTGGACGCACGGAGGGATGTTGTTAGCAAGCATTCTCGAAAATGACTAACCCTGCCTTTGACTCATCGTTGTAGTAATCAAGAACAGGTCATTTAAATACATAAGTCTGATCACATGGTTACTTTTAATGTTGGAAACAGCTATTTGTATTAATCCCTAATCATTTCTCAGACAATGTGATCTATTTTAAGATGTTTGAGGCATAAACTGACTAAATGTGCTTTAATTTAGCTTTAAACGCTGCAAACATTGTTGTAGAGACTGCATAAAATTTGTAGTCATAGGTGTATTTTAACCATAGCTTTTAACTCAAAAATAATTCCATTCCGTATCACCAGAGCAATGTTCTAAATATTAGAAGGCTTACGTTCTAGAAACTCTTAATAGCAATTAACAAAAGCAAAACCTCAACACGGTCAACAACTGAATAGAGCTTGATTTCAGGCTTCTTCTCACCTTTGTCTTCAGATGTATTTGTCCTGATTGAAAATGTATCTACACAAAGTGCCAGATTTGCAGTACAAAAGATTTTGAATGAGAACTAATAATCAAGCAATGTGATTTTTATTTATTTTTTATTTTTATTTTTTAAATGGTGAGACAATGAGAAATGCATCATCAGTCACAAGACTGGATAAGCAATATTTGGGTTGACATCTGTATGAAATGTGATCTAGCTGTGGATGATGTCAGATCTGATAATGCTTATTGGCTGGGGACTGTCAGTGATGTAAGTGAAGTTGACCTCATTTGAGAAATGACCACTTGTTTAGCAGATTAAATATATGATTTATTATCTGTGTGATTGTCTGTTGAATATTAGATACACTGACACAAATAAATATTTTTGGAAATGGTTTCTTTTGTGATGACAAAAAATATTCCAGATTCCCCCAATGAGACCACTTCCAACACTAGTGAATAAATAAAATGTATTTGCCAATGATAGACATGGATTATTAATATTACAGAAACAGTTGATAATAAACACAACCCCCCTTTGATATTGCCTACGATTTATATTGCCATACAGGTGAGTTAAAAATCCAGTTACTGGACATATTGCACAGTAGATGCTTTCGTTTTGGCTTTATGCACTTTTAATCGTTTAACTATCCAAATTGAGTTTACTGAAAATAATATTGTGTTTATTATTTTAATTGGAATGTCTTTTCGGCAGCTGCCTCTACAAACATTCAGTCCAAAACCAAAGCAGATAAAGACAGAATAGCTCAGGCCAGTGGCTTGACACATCTGCCGAGTACCGTGCAGGGGCCTGTTGCTGAGAGGAGGGGAAGGGAGAGGAGGTGAGGGGAGGATGGGGCTGAATCACGTCGGGCCTCCTTATCCACGGGCCACCCTACAGCAACAGCAGCAGAACCACAAAACAACACACGATTTATCAGGGCTCCTTAGAAATAAATGCACCCCTGGAAACGCTGCCTAGATGCGGCGGCGCCTCCTGTCAATTACGTTCCGAACGCGAGAGCCGAGCGAACCCCCCTGCCGCTCCGATTGGATTCTCGCCCTGCATGCCGCCTCCAATACCTTTCCGCTTGCTCCCATTAGCGAGGAAGACTTATACTTTCTCTTGACGACAATCCTGTCGGGAGCAGCAGAGCGACAACGCCGCAGCAGCAGCAGCCCGGTCCGACAAGCTCGAGACGAGACACCTGTTTTGGGCGCTTTGAACCGAGGTCTCCCCACCGCAGTTGACGACTCCGGGAAGACACCAATGTAAAGCACGCCCGCCCCCCGCCTTGGGAATCTGATCAGTGGCATCTCCATTAATAAGTTACAACAGTCGGTAGGAGAGCCTGGCAGAGCAAGCTAAGCCAGCCGCCACCACAAAGCTAAGAACAGGATATTAAGGTGCGTTATAACAAGGTGAGGAATGGACATTACAAATTACATTATTTTGTTGTATTATTCAAATGGCCCTAGATGCAACAAATAGAAGAGGTGGGCATTAATATTTGATGAGAATGAAACGCTAAATGAGCTGTTGTACGTTCAGTTCAGCGGTGTCCCTGAACCAGACACCCTAACCCTGACTGCTTCCGGTGGATAGATGGCACCATGCATGGCTGACATCACCATCGGGTGTGTGTGTGTGTGGGGGTGTGTGGGGGTGAATGTAAGGCGATACTGTAAAAGCGCTTTGAGTGGCCTGAAGGTTAGAAAAGAGTTACATAGATTCAGTCAATTGACCATTTTTACAGTTGGGAAGCAAAAATGTTTAGAGTAGAAAGAATACTAGATGGAGTCCAAACAGAGTGAAACCACTGTGAGACCCATTACAGTACCTCTACTGTGTACTGTGATGTTTGCACGCCTGACAAACAAGACAATGCAACCGTGTCTTTGGATATTGTTACGTTTACACATTTCAAAGGGACACATTTAGGGCGCGTCAAGAGGAAAAAAAATTTTGGCTGGCCCAGTTTCCATTATAACCTATGAAGTCTTTGACAGAGGAGATTAATTCGATGTGAGCCAAACGATCGTCAAGGTTGGCAAAGATGGGAAATGGGTTAGTCAATTGTAGCACAAACAACGAGGCGGTAAAGCCACATCATGCGGCTTTACTATGTGACATAAAACAGCACTTTAACCACCTGTGTGTGTGTGTGTGTGCATTGTACGCTTGTTCCGTCTACGAAGAGCCCTGCACACACACAGCATTACATGAGGAAAAGCCTGGAATCGATAGTATGTGAAATGAAGGCCGGTCTACAGGGAAGCATCAAAGGCACGCTAGGGATGCCATGCTACACACCAGCCGCCGGTGGTGTCGAGTTACGGCTGGAGACCTCTTGCCTTTCACGTCCACCACTGTCCGGCAACATTTAGCCATCCCGAGACAAAGCAGAGGCAAAAAAATAAAAGAATCTATGTACCCTTGGCTGCAACACACACACACAAACACCTCCCTTCTTCTGCCATGTCATCCGATGCCCACTTTACAGTCTCCCTTCTTCAGCCTCTGGAGGCCGATGTCAGGAAAGTGACCTTGCTAACTCAATTCACTGTCTCTGGATGAATGCAAAGCCTGGCTGCCTGAGGCCGATTGGGAAGGCAGCGTGTACACAGACTATTTGTGCACAACTGAAACTGTTGAAATGTGTTGTAAGCGATTCTAATCAAATACACTTTTGTCAAATTCAGCCAATATCTCCTCAGTTTAGCTAGCGGTCTGTTGTGTAAATGGATAAACAAAGTGGTGCGGATCGCACCACACAACACTATCCCAGCCTTGGCATTGTGTGTCCAATGTGGGGGAAGGAAGGAGCTTCCGAGAGAGTACCCTATGGCATTTAAGGGAGATGTGCCTCTGTTTTCATGTTGAGAAAATATAAATCCTTCTCCAGCATTGCTTACTCCACCACTTAATAAGAATCGCATCGGTCACAACAAAATTGATGTTGTCAGTTCCAGAATACGTTGCAACAAACATAGTCTGTCATGCTTGTCCAAATCAGTAGCAAGAGGAATCATTTTAGTTAATTCCTTCTTCCTTGGTAACTAGAATGAGCCACATTACTGGGGAATAACTGGGGGATCCCTAAACGTTCCCAGGCCAGTGTGGAGATATAATCTCTCCACCTAGTCCTGGGTCTTCTCCCAGCTGGACGTGCCTGAAACACCTCCCAAGGGAGGCGCCCAAGGGGCATCCTTACAAGATGCCAGTACCACCTCAACTGGCACCTAAGGCTGGGCGACATTGACCAAAAATAATATCCCGATATTTTTAGGTTGAGTTCCTCACGGACAGCTGAGCTTCTCACCCTAAAAGGGAGACGCCAGCCACCCTTCTGAGAGAACCCATTTCAGCCGCTTGTACCCGTGATCTTGTTCTTTCGGTCATGACCTACCCTTCATGACCATAGGTGAGGGTAGGAACGAAAATTGCCCGGTAGATCAAGAGCTTTGCCTTCCGGCTCAGCTCTCTTTTCGGTGCGGTAAAGCGATTGCAATACTGCTCCCGCTTCTCCGGCCAATCTCCCGCTCCAATGTCCCCTCACACGCAAACAAGACCCTGAGGTACTTTAACTCCTTAAATTGGGGTAAGGACTCATTCCCTACCCGGAGTAGGCACTCCATCGATTTCTTGCTGAGAACCATGGCCTCAGACTTAGCGGTGCTAATCCTCATCCCTACTTTTATTCGTTTTGTATACTAATGATTGTCAATCAAATCATAAAGACAGGCATGTGCTCAAATTTGCAGATTACACTGTAATAGTCAGCCTTCTGCACAATGAGGAGGAGAGTCATGGATCTGTGGTAGGAGAATTTGTCAGCTGATGTGAATGGTCTTTTTTACAATTAAATGGTTCTAAGACCAAGGAAATGTCCCACATCTACTCCTCTTTCTCCGGCCACTGTTAGAGGGGAGCCTGTGACTGTTGTCCAGCAGCATATTTACTTGGGAACCATTTTATATGACAAACTTACGTTTTATGCCAATACTGATTTTATTTGTATAAAGGCAAATCATTCTTCTTAAGGAAGCTCAGAAATTTTAATGTTGACAAGTTTCTGCTGAAAATGTTTTACACTGTTGGTTTGGTAATCCAAGTGTGAAAAACAAAAACCTGCTGTGAATGTCTGCCGTAAAGTTATCGGAGTGAAATTAAATGATCTGTGCGACCTGTGCCAAGTTAGAGCCACGCAGAAAGCCCAGGCCATCTTCCACAGATAAGACAGTTTACACTGCTTCCCTCCAGGCAGAGGTTTCTTCAACCTAACGGGTTTACTAACAGATACTTGAGGTCTGTGGGTTTTTTAAATAAAATAGGACTAGACCTTTGAGTGAGTAATGTACTCACAGATCCTTTTTTCTAAAATAATTTTCCCTTTTCCTTCTTCGGAGATATTTTTTATTATATTATTCTAATGATGTGCCTGTATTTACTTATTGTATTATTATACTGACTGCTAACTGCTGTTGTAAACCAAATTGCCCCCCCCCCCCCCCCCGGGTCATAAAAGTTTTACTCTACCCAACTTGTGGCCGTGAATGAGAATTCCGCTTTTGTAAATTCTCTCTCACTCTTCTCCGCCATGCCATTGTGGGAATATCCCAGGCTGTTCCCTGAACGCCCCCTCTCCCCTCCCCTCCCCTGAGCTCAATGCCAGAATTGTTTACGGGAGGAATGGAATCTGAATGTGGAATGCCATGGCGTCCTCAGAAGGCTGTTAACTGCACGGCATGGAGCTGGAAGAGGCCGGAGCTCTGTCTTCCTGTGTGGGGCCGGGCCCCGTGCACAGCTGAGTATGCAACGCGTATGCTTAATGAACACGCAGGAGGGGGAGAACAACAACAGCCGCTCAGCCTGCCACAATGCGTCAGCATCCAGGGCTGGGGTCATGGGGTCATGTCTGGCTTTGTGCACGGCATCGAGGATGGAAGCGAAACAACAAGACCTTTGAGAGCAAAGGAGGATTCACATACGTAATGTCAAACAAAACAAAGTGGACCGTTGCATAATGGTGGAAAAGGGGCCAACGGGTCTGGGAAGCTCTAGCCAGTTTCATTTATCCCAAGCTGGATTGATGTTAGGCTATATACTGTTGCCAGCAACAGTATATAATACATAAAAGAGATAAAAAACGTTTTACTGTAGTAGAGAATATAATTGAAGTGACAAATACCTAAGTTAATTCCTTGAAAAGACAAAGTGGTCATATTTTGCTAGAATCAAATTATATCATGCCAATTTTAGGACAACACTCTGCAACCATTGTGTCCACCATTACTGCTGCCCTGTACCATCTAAAATAATTTGCAGTGATAAAGTAAAACCGTCCACATTACTACGGCCTTCTTCTTTGAAAAACAACCAGCACTTTAGCACGTTCAATAGCGAACGCCTCAAGTGACACACTTGCTCGGCCTTGTGCTATGGCTAACAGTAGCACTAAAGCAAAAGACACAACATTCCCTCCACCACGATAGCAAGCTAGTAACGGGACACCGCACAGGACCGCAATGAAGTCAGCAGAGTTTTCACAACAAGTAGACTGAAAAGCATCTCTTTTCAAAAGGACAACCGTTACAGCTAAGCTGTATGAAAGCCCGCATAGGAAGGGCATTACATGAGTTCGTGTCCGGTTACATTTGTATGAAACAAAGACGGCCTGAGAGAAGCAACTTGACAGAGTGCGCTTCAATGCTGTGCTTGTCAAAACCACTCTTACGCCTGGCATTATGCATCATTCATCCAGCATACACAGTCCTTGACCAGAAAAGGTGGAAGTGATAAACTGGGAGTTAAGCTCAGGGAAAAGTGGAGATGGCGTTCTTTCTTTGTGCAGTCTGCTTATCAGCTTCTCCTTGTCAGTTTGTTTACTAATGCTCGTTCCACTGTCTGCATCTCTTCGTTTATTACTTGGCCTCGAATGTCTCCTGGAGATGGTTCTCATGTCAAGCTGCCATTTAGCTGGCAAGTTTGGGTTATTAGAAAGCTAAATATTCAACAATAATAAGTTCTCTTAATGACTGGGTATTTTATACGATCCATAAAACATGAACTGTTCAAATCTCCTAAAATGGATAATCAAATGCCATGTGTTATTTGATTAGTTCTCAATCTAATCACTTCAAACCCGCGTTCATTTTGATCTACAGCATATTAAACAACTTTGGCCAAAGCAAGCATTGAGTATATCCAAATCTAATGAATGTCACTCACAACATTCAATATGCCATTTGCAAATGCCAAAGATCAACCTTTCTTCCATCCTGATGGTACAGCCCCAATATGGATTCCGTTGTTCTCCAACTGTTTCTTATCCATCATCTACTTATCCCATATGGCGTTGAATTATAATCTTGGCACAGCGAGCCAGATAAAATGCTGACACAGCAGAAACTCAGCAGAACCATAATTAAATGTCCACTGCTTGTTTCTGTCATTTTAAATTAGACACAGTAGCTATGAATGACACATGCACTTCTACTTGTATTCATTAGCAGCTGCTACATGGAGCTAGGCCTACTGTAGGTAAATGAGATGTGTGGACATCCCTCTTTGCGTGACAGCCAACAATTGTCCATCTGAACATGGAATATGTACTGTAGCTACAAGAAGCAGTCCAGTAGGGTACAATACAATCCCTAACAGAGTTCTGTCAATCTGTCCCACCTTGTCAGATTGTCCTACCGTAGTGGAAAAGGACAGTTATAGTCTGTCCTAATTGTCAGATTATCCTACCATAGCAGTAAACTGAATATAAACCAGGCCAAAGTAGTTGTAGCATAGGTCAACAAGTGAAAACAACTTGTTTTGTGCTACCAGGCTGAAATTTAGGAATTAATAATTTGAAGGAAAGATATGCACGGCAATATTGTGCTAACAGGTGAAATAGCGTATGCTACCAATCTGTAACAGGCAATTTACAGTGTTCGTGAAAAACTTGTTATGACAGTTGGCACAATACATTTTATTTTATTGATTAAAAAGGCATTGGCCTATACAATTTCAGCACACATAGATTGCAGGATCTTTTCGTCGTTGTGAATGTTGTGATAAGGTTAACATGATGTAGGCTAAATAATAATTTTAAATACAAATGTTAAACATACCTATAACAACCAATAAGACAGCGTTTACCGAATACAAGTAAAATTACAAGTGTACAAGAAAAACAACAAGAATCGCTGTAAATTAGTCAAAAACATGCAATAACAGTTCTAGCATGAAATCAAAAAACATGGTATAAATCCAGATCAGAGTAGGACAAAATTACAGGAGTGTCTCAAGAATGACAAAAAATATGAAATATGGATGTACGCATGTGCAGTATGATGAGGTAGGACAATCTGACGAGCAGGATAGAATGTCAGACCCTAATGATTTCTGCGTTTAATAGTAACATCAGCATTTATTCATTATCATGCAATATGACAATTATTATTAATACACAGCAGACATTTTAAAACAGACACAAATTATTTAGAGCCACTATATACCATTATATAGAATGGTATATAGTGTAAGTTGCCAAATAGGCTCTCTTGAGTAATGATGTAACTGTTATTTTGAACTTGATCAAACCAAAAACACCTCTCATTTCAGTGGCATAGCATGCACCAGAGCCATGTAAAGAGAGAGTTGCACCATCTCATGCACAAATTGCCCACCAAGCACTTCTTGGAACTATTCTGCCATAGGTTTAGCCTCTCCATGAACCATGTGACCATTGAAAATGTAGAACTTCCGTTGGCGTAACTGTTATTTCCATGGCTCTGGTGTGCACTACCCAACTCCACCGAACCACAAATTAGACACAGTGCGGTCTGTGCCACTTTTTTTGTGTTCCTATTTACAGAGCCAGGGCTGTGTAGCTGGATAATGCTTTCAGCGAACACAGTGAATGGATGGATGTCGGACAGCAAGGAGACTTTTGCTGAATTTGACAGTGTACAATCACTGCCTCCACCAAAATAGATGGAAGCACAAGTAAGCAGTACATCTGCCCACCAACCACTTCCATGAGACACCTGTCGCTCCTGGGATGCCAGGTATTATATCCATATAACTACCCTTCTGACAACTGAATACGACTTCACTTCTATCAACTACCTTGACAAAAATACCTGGAGAAACACATGAAATTGCTGCCGTATACAGTTTTTGGGCTGATATCATTACAGTGTCTGAAAATATAAAATCACCCATACTATGTGTTTTTAGCTTGTTTATGGCAACTGTTTTCTAATATTGTTCAATACAAAGAAAATAATGTAATCCAGAAAGATGCATAGACTATCCTAGAATACGTCAATATACCTACATTGCGGCTTCCCCTACATTAGTAGCAACAATCCTATGGCTCAAGGTTTACCTTGGTATGTGTGTGTGTGTGTGTGTATATATATATATATATATATCTCATATCATATTAAGGTAACTCATATACAGATGAGTCACTGCTGCTCCAACTCATCACTGTTTCTGCCTGGTTTTATTTCAAATAATAAGATCATCAAACAGAACGTTCCCCGTGTTCTCCCACCAGGTTGACCAATGAGGTTCGTAACTACCACACAGAGAAAGCAGTATCTTCTTGTCATGTCTTCTTGGTTAGGGAAATTTGACAACGATAGAAATATTGTGCGGAATTTCTGTTTGTAGGGAAACAAAAGCATTTTCTATAGAAGCTGACGTGGTATTTTTCCAAACAAACAGCCAGGTTAATGCCTCTCTACTTCCAGTTACCTGTGCTACACAAACATGCCAAGCCAATGGAACAAGTAATGGCTGCTCAAGGTTTTAGTGCCTACTGGTCTATAGATTTCTATTTTTCTTCAGCACCTGACATTGTTGTGGACACAAAGTGTGCCTGCTTCTTCACATTATCAGCACACAGTAAGGGTGAGGTAGAGCTTCTTCCAAAACCACAGATATGTGAACACACACACACACCATAGGAAAGTTGCAGACCTAGATCAAACTCACACCCAAGTGGTGTTTAACTGTTAAACTCATGACTGTCATGCCTATCTCAATATAGCGCCCGTGAAGTTTGTGAATAAACTTTCAATTTTTACTATATATTTTAAGTTGTAGGCCTAACATTCTGGAAACGAAATCAAATTGGTTATGGAAACAACAAAAAGTGATTTTAGCATTGCAGATTAATATTAAAAACAAATATGCTGTAGTTTTAGTCTACATTGTGCATTCCAGTTTTTCAATGTATTTAGTCCACATAAACAGGACTCATTTGATTCAAACTAAACAGCAATATCTTTCACGACACGGATTACAACCCACGTTTAGCTAAAAATCTATCTTGTCTGTTTTCCTTAATCTCTTTTGTCTTACATTGTTTTTGAAAAACATACTTCTAATTTACATAGGCGAGTTGAGGCCTCATATGGATGCTTTTGTTTCAAGATTCTTCTATTCTATGTAGAAAACTATGTGTTTTTTTGTCATATTGGTAATTGGTTAGAGAAACAAGGTTGTTGGTAGAATCAAGCAATGCTAACCCTCAGTTTGGTGGTCTGGTCACTGTCTTCATAGTGGGTCTTAAGGGCAAGGCATACAGCCCTCATATGCTCATGGTAAATGGTATACATGTTTCAATCTTGGTTTACATCTAATTGACTAGTTAAATAGGCATTTATGAAGTATCTACGATGATCTGATTAAAGAACAATAAAATAATATTACTGGTGGTGGGTCAATAACACCAGGAGATCAGATTATCTCACCTATGAAAATATAGCGTTTCCAATTCCTAAAAGCATACAGTAACAAGTCTAAATGTACTCTTGAAGTTTGGATGGTCAAAATGAGTGGACAATCAGTTAATTTTAAAGTGTATGAGACAAATCTGGAGGCTACCTATTCCCATTCACAAGTGTAGTTGGCGACAGTTAATGCTATCATTACCACCCTCCCTCTATCCATTGCCACCGGTTAGCATTGGCAGCAATTTCATCAGCTTGAAAAATGTTCTCCCTGCCAGTGCCATTACCACTACAAAACCAAATAATGTAATGTAGGCCAGTTCAAGTCGAGTCACAGCATGAGCATATTGACTATGTATTGCACAACAGTTACCTTTTCTTCCCAGCTGAGGTGATCTACCGCGGTTGGACCTGGACAGGCTTTAGCTCTGTAGTGGCTCGCCGCTTGATGTCTTCAACAGCACTTCCACACACACACCCTGATCCATCAGAACCGAGACACATCGAAGATCATTCGCCACGGAGAACACAACACTCAATTAGTTTCTAATAAAGCGCAGGCAAACATGGCCAGCATTGCATCACCAATATGAAGACGGATTGCGGTCAGGGTTGCAGTGCATTGTGGATAATACACTTATCTCATAACGCGACAACCTCTCTAAAATAAACTGAACGATCGATTTCCCTTTGGGGATTTCCTGACGAAGGCTCTTAACGGGATAAAACTTGCGGAGAAGCTATACGCTAGGAAACGCTGTTGTTCTCCAACTTGACGAGAACAGTGGTCGAAACGGAATGAATGCCGTGGCGGGAGCGAGCACAAGGCGCATCCGTATCATTCAGAATTGTGCGCAACCGCGTGTAGCAAATGGTGTTGTGTTGCCACGCCACTAGGATAACCAAATGTAGGGGTCCTAATGGAATACTGGAGCAATAGCGCCATAACACTTTTATTCATACGATCTGGCTGAGAGTAGGCTACTAGTCTAAACGGTACAGTGAGATATAACTGGATTCTGTCAATCGAACATTTTAGTGTTAGCCTACTTTGTTCACAATATTACAAATTAACCTTACAAAAATCTGATAATTCAAATCACATCTGAAAGAAATAGGCAGCCATTATCAAACAACATAGCAAACCGTTGTGGTTAAGATTGCGAAATTCAGAATACAGGCTGTCTTTTAGTGTGATATACATGTTTTGTCAGGTAGACTACCGCAATATGCTGAACCGTAACCTACTAAATTTAGTTTAAACCCCTTCACTTCAGGACATGAACCTCAACTTTCTCAAGACGCCTTACTACAAATTCCACCGAAGTAAAGTGACTTGGAAGATAACATTGCACCCTCTTGTGGATATATGTAAAAGTGAGGGTAGTCTACAATATTTCAGTTTTCTCACAAATTTTTTTTCCTCGAAAGTAGTCAATCATTCATGTTTGGCAATGAGACGATAGACAGAATAACATATTTGTAAGCTTTATAATAACTATAGGGTTGTTTCTGATTTATGTAATGTGCAAAAAAAAGTGGACTGTTTGCTTTTCACTCAAGCTTGGATCAATTCCATACCATGTGATTTTACACAGCTGTAACTATTAATTGTCCAAACTAATATCATGGAATAAAATAAATACATTCACAATGGCTCTTTTATTAATATAAAATAAAAGAGGAATATAAAATACAATTCATATATATATATGGTCAGAAAAGAAAACATGGTATGGTTTGACGCTCTCAAAAATGAAAAAGGTAGCATTTCTCTCCTTTGTTTTCACTTTGTTCCCAATTACATGTTTCTGTCCTTCCCTGCTATAAACGAAATCACAGCCACAGTATGTTAAAGGTGGAGTCAGCTATCCTTCAGAAAGACGTTCATATGTATACGATCAAAACCAAAACACCTCTCCCATAAATGCCATGGGTGCTCCCATAATTATTCCCAATTACAGAGCCAGAGCTGTCTAGAAATACCTTATTATTTTTTCAGCAGGCACGAGCACTAGATTCAGTTAATTTGACAAAAGGTGTTTTTTGCTTCCAATTTCTGACTCCACCTCTAAATTATATTTAATCTCAAGTATTTCAACAGAAAACAAATAAGAGTTGTTTTATCCATGTAAGGCAACTGTCAAAGTAAAGACTAATTTCATTAAATGCAGGGATATATTTTTTGGCAAATAACTAATTGACAAACAATCAAATTTTGATTCTAGTTGTCCTTGTGGGGAAGCATTCGTGCACACCTATGGCAGTTTAGAGTCCAGATATAATCCATAATATCAATGTGCAAAGATGATGTTAGCAAACCTCATATTGCCTCATTTATGTTACATTACCACCAATGTAGCTCAAGCACAGAAATGACAATAACAACTATCTTGTTGAGCAAAGTATTACATATTAAAATATCCGGCTAAACATTTTCAACAATACACAGTGAGTTTATTTCATTGCGCAAGAGCTTCTATACAAGGAAAAAAGGCTAAGCGCTGGGGTTTGGTTTCAGTGCATCATATCTTTTTACTCAAAGGTGTGCTCCCTTTGAGCAAGTAAAAAAAAGTCATTCTTTATTACATAGGAGACTCACTGAAACATAGTTGTACTTTTGTTAAAAACTACTCCACATGTTTTTCCACACAGATTAATTGCTGTGCAGAAAACATACTAACAAACATATTTGAATTAAGGTATGCCCTACTATGAGGTCCCTGCTAAGAGCGTATTCAGGACAACACAAGAAACATTCATTCATTTAAGCAGCCCTAAAGCCCTACATGTATGTCTGACTGACTGTGTGTGTGTGTGTGTGGTGAGGGGAGGGGAGGGGTTGGGGTATTTTGTAAGAACAGCGGAGATAATAAGAAAAATGTGTTCCTTCTACCAAAAAACGAAATGGCAATGCATGCTTAAGGACAAAGATTATTTTAATTAAATATTTCTTCAGCATTTGTTGTTCAACACAGGTGCAATACTGGTTATATTGGCTTGTAGTTATGTGTTGTGACTCTGTTCCATTAACAGCACTGCAAAGAGGAATACTAGGCTACAGAATATCAGAGACTGGTAATTCAAACAATTAATGAAATGTTTAAATTGCTGACTGACCATGTTTGCAATGGTTGCCATGGCACTACACCTATAGGGACAAGCCATATTTCTGATTTTGCCAATCAGTCTAGCATGTAGGCTGGTAAAAATATGAAGTTTGTAAAAATTGATTCTGTTCAAAAATAAATCACTACTGCTATGATTGCCTAGGAATGTATTAAATAGAGTAAGCCTTAGAAAAATGCATGGGGAATTTAAGCATTGACAACTCTGCAAGATGTGAGTTTGCAAGGATTAGCAATGTTAGAAATACTGTATGCTAAAGGTACCTGTCATTTACACTTGCATGTGATATTAACAGCTCGGTCAAAAAAAGACTAATAAAAAACCTTAGACACTGTACCATTCAACATCTTTCTGTGCAATTACCAAATGGGGGCGCTACAGCGGCAAACATATAAAATAATTGTGATAATGAATCTAGTAATAGCTAATAAACAATGTTTTGCAGGATGTTATATTTGTCAACACAGTGTATAGAATGAAAAATATAAAACTGTTGTAATCCCTGTGTTAACAGACCTATAATTATTAGCATTTTCCTTTGACCACGATATCTGTTCTCAGGTGTTAAAAATGCTCTCTTTCTCTCTCTCTCTCTCAGCACAAACAAATACTGCAATAACGTTCACATTCAGAATATGATCACAATTTTTGCATGTGCGTACCCTCAATGGTGAATGTGCATTGTGCGCACACTTAACACGCACACACATCCACACACACACACACACACAAGGTTTAGCCAACAGACAAGGACAGATAGACGGTCATGCGTGCGTGTGTGCAGGACTTTAGCTACTGTCGTCCTTGGCCTGGTCATCTGTGTTGTTGGAGCCCTCAAACCTCTGGGAGGCGATGGTGACCTGATGAGACATGCTCTTCCTCACAATGTCTCCTTTCCTCCATAGCGTGATCTCCTGGAACGAGACCACACAACATACTGAATCATTATTAGCGCTTGTCACGATATCACGCTGCGCAACATCACATCAAAAATGTTGCAGAAATTATGCTATACTGCGGTCAGACACGTCCGTTGGCTGTGTGGCTCAGTTGTGTTCGATTTAATCAGAATAATATTGTGTGGCTGAGGGAGGCAAACGACACAATGGCGCTCGAAGAATAAACATTAGTGGCGTAAAAGAAAACCTCCTCGGTAGCTTGGAATTGCTGTTGTTTCACCAGTCCAATATGTCAGTTGTAGTAAAGTAAATCTATATATTGTTGTAAGAAGACTTGCTTTGATATGCAAATATACAATAAAATACAAATCTATTTTAATGCATTTCCCCATAACCTGTGTTTTCACCATTTAAAAATACAGAAATTAATATTGATTTAGCACTTTTCATAATCAATATTGCAATGTCACATTTTGTCAATATTGTGCAACCTTAGGTACAAGTGCTGCTTTTCAGCTACCTTTAAGCAACCTTTCAGCTCGTGACCCCCGCTGTCCTCGGAGGTGATAGAAGAATAACAGCCGTAATATTATTTGATAGTATTTTAATACAGGCTAGTAGCAGAATACATCAAAGTAATGTATAAACTGTACCACTAACAAAACTATGCCATTTTAATCATTTTCAAATGTTATTTCAGTTCTGAAAATAATCTTAAATCTACTCCTGTGTCTCGCGACGCCCCCGGGGGTCCCGACCCCCGGTTTGAGGACCTCTGCTCTAGTGCATCATCACATAGATCCTTTAAACCCTCAACTCTATGGCTTTCCTTCTTCTTCTTGTTCTTGTGCGTGCGTGCGTGCGTGCGTGCGTGCGCGTGCGAGCGTGCGTGTGCATGCGCGTGCGCGCGTGTGCGCGCGGGTGCGTGCGTGCGTGGGTACGTGCGTGCGCGCGCGTGGGTGCGTGCGTGCGTGCGTGGGTGTGTGCGTGCGCGCGCGCGTGGGTGCGTGCGTGTGGGTCCGTAGTACCTGCTGTTTGAAATAGCGCCGTTCTTCCTCGTCTATGAGCACCAGGTTGAGGTAGTAGCGCACTGAGAACTTCTTGTTAATGTCTCTCATGGTGGGGGTCATCTCATAGCCTGCCAGGAACAGTCTGATGGGAATGGACTCTCCTACAGAAGACAGTCAGTCATTCAATACATGGCATACAAAAAACTAGCGATGCACCGATTGATCGGCAGGAGATCGGAATGCCCGATTTCCACATAAAATATGAGATCGCATGGATAAGAAGCATTGATGTTCAACAAAACTTCTCCAGCATTGCTTACAATACAGTACACTGCCTTTAATTAAAAGGTGTGGTCAGCTATTGCAAGCTAATTGTAAGCTAATAGACTTTTGTCCAATTCACCAAATACAGTTTCTCCTCGCATTTAGCCATCTTGCAGATGTCTAGACGGATCGGATTATTTTTTCAACACGCACAACGCGCACGGCCCTGGCTTCGTAAATAGGAACATAAACATAAACGTCAAGTGGCGAACACCGCTCTCATCGACAAAGCCGCGCATTTCAACGTGTGGGGCGGTGCAGCGTTTTGATTTGGGATCAAAGTTTAGCAAGCACTCTCGGTAGCGACTAACCCTGCCTTGAAGGCCTGGAAGCAAGGCGAGTGTCGACGTCCCGTGCCCACAAAACAAACCTCTGACTGGGGCGCCATCCATGATCTCATACTTGGCTATGGTGTCGTTCTCATGGTAAATGTTGGGCCCTGTGCCCGTTGTTTCTCGCCTGATGATGTCTATCTCCATGTGTTTGATTTTGATCCTCACCAGCAGAAAGTAAATCTTCCCCACGATCACGTCTTTCAGGTGGTACCTGGAGCCAAACAAAGGCGTCATGTTACGCAGTAATTCACGGTGTAATATTCCCCCGAAATCCTGTATCAGAGCCGCGGAGAAGGAATGTGTTCTTCTTGATGATGGAAAAACTATATATATTATTTTTTTTTTTAAATGAAGACAGTTTTTCACGGTTCATAATATATCTGAATGATATCTATTCGGAAGGATGGAAAGATGCCCTGAGCATTAAAGAGGTCTGGTCAACCACATGAGACCTTGTGCTAAGCATTTAACCCCTTCCTGTTCACGGTGGCATTCCAACCAGTGAAATAAATGCATTATCCTTGCACTGTGGTAACAAGTGTTCCTACTGTTTTGGGCTCAATAGCTCCGTACTATATGTAGTACATAAACGTGTTAATACCACTGTAGAAACTGTGTGTTTTTTTTCTCCAAAATTACATCCGAGGCTCATGGTTGGACAAACCACATTCAGACATACAGAAACGCAGACACGTCAATGTGGTGCGCATGTGTTCAGCTGACAGGCACATGTCTTTGCTCAGCAAAACCCCCATAGAAACTAAGATGAACACACCTTCATAATACTGCATGGTAATATATTAGTGCACAGGTTCATACTTGGACTTATTGTATTCAAACTCTATGTGTAGGCAGTCCTCAATCCCCACTTCCATCTTGATGGAGGAGTTGAGCTCGGGGTAGGTGCTGAGCGTGTGCACGACAATGTCCAGCTCTTTAGTGACGTCGTTCAGCCTCCGGCTTAACGTGGATCGCAGGAAGTAGCTGGAACCACGCGTAGACAACAGACATGTCATGCACAATACGATCATAAAAACTGGAATAATAACAAGATGGAGCACTGGAAAGCACTGTCTCTTAGGTGGGCATGACACTAACAGCATTTTGCTGTGGAGGCAGTAGGCAGCGCCCAGACAGCTAAATCTCCTATCTAGGCATGGCCTGAAACAAAGTTAATTCACCTCAAAACAGTGCTGATTATTTTTGATTTGTGGCCTCAGATTGATCATAGGTACCTGGGATTAATGTAATATAAATCAAAATATCCATTGACTCCCCGAGAGATAAATAATGGGCAATATTATGTTGATATCCGTGGACCGCCCCGTGACCTGCATGAAACACTGGGTCGTTCTTGTCTGCATAAAAGGGTGAAAAGCCCCCACCCTCGTCCGTTGCACCCTCTCTGACAAATTCCAGTCTCTCTGCTACAGTGCAAAACAAGCTGAAACCTCACTGAATTCACACCATCCCACAAATACTGAGGGAGCATGGTGCAGAGAGACCATGCGCTCCGTGTAAAGATGACAATATCACGTGCCGAATGTGTAACATCTGTTTTTTGAGCTGTAAACTAAGTCATAGGATTGATCTGTGACGACACGTCATATCCGTTAAAAATCACCCCAGGACCTGGCTGGTTTCCATCGTTACACTCGGTGCGCTCATACTTCATCAAATAAAAATTTTCACGTTAATGTTAATGAGGGTTCCCCTCTCAGCCCCTCCCCTTCCCTCACTCAGCTCCTTGACGTATTTTTCAAAGTCATAGTAGGTGGAGTCAGGCTCAGAGCTGGGGTGCAGTTACTTTAAAAGGTGGAGTCTGTGTGTGTGTGTGTATGGGAGGGGGGGACAACTCCATCTCATCCGTTTGGTGGTTTCTACTAAAGGTCTTTTATGTGCATTTCCAAACGATAAATCCAGCAAACAGTTGCGTTTTCTTGCACGGGAATGCAATGCTGGCCATGTTTGCCTGCGCTTTATTAGAAACTAATTTGAGTGTTGTGTTCTCCGTGGCGAAAAAGATCTCAGAGGTGTCTCGGTTCTGATGGATCAAGGTGTGTGTTTGGAAGTGCTGTTGAAGACACCAAGCGGCGAGCCACTACAGAGCTAGAGCCTGTCCAACCACAGCAGAAGGGGACGGGATTTCCAGAAAAACACAGCAGCCAGAATGTAAACAATACTTTGCTAGAGTTAGCTAATGGCTACAGGCTCAAACAAGTAGTAACACCTTCAGAATGACTCTGGTCTCTTTGTTTTAGTTTGACATTCAAGTGCTGTTAAAATGCAAGGTATACATTTGGTGCTTGACACTGTTTTGTTCCTGCTATATGTACATGCTGGAATGGTTATTATAGCACAATACTCACAACAAAAACCTGCAAATGACTAGCAGCTTTACTGTTTTAAACAGAATTTTACAAGAACTACTAAATATGCCTTTAATTGGCCATACATTGCTTACCGTAACTTGACATTCTGGCCCGTGTAGGACTCATAGGGTTTCTCCACATGCGTGAACTCAAAGTCAAACGTTTGAGACTGAGTAAGCTCGCCTGGTCGAGCCAAGTCCTTCACCAGAGAGACAAACTCGTGATTGTTTCCTCTGTCATAGTAGAGCTCTGAAAAGTACACAGCATATTTGTATATGTATTAATATATCTAATAACTGCATTACCTTCCTCTGTAATGTAAACTACTGGGCTTTACTGATAAGAGACACCAACTCAAGGCTGGGTTGGATAACAGATGTCTTTAATGATATACAAGTTACAAACTGTCACATTGACATGTTTTTCTGAATTGAGCTGTTTTATATACAAAAAAGGCAAAGGGTAAATGTGTCATAATAAGGTCATCACAGCATACACTGGCATACTGTACATTAACACAGCGTGCATTAAAAAGGTAACTATGTCAGACAACCACTAGCCTACACCTTTGTTTGACATGACCACCGTAGTGACGCTTGCTGCTCATATGCCCAGCTATAAACAGGAACCACCAGTCAAGTGCAATGATTATTATCAACTGTAAGACGTACCACGTACGTTATAACCTGAATCTGGAGCTTGTGAAACAAATTCACCTTAGCCCAACTAAGCTATCACAACCCCTGTGTACGACAACCTAGAAAGGCTGCAGAACTTTTAACGTGACTAAGTTCAAACATACCGTATCTTGAGCAAACCACAGCCATTCTGGGCCATGTTTAATAAACTGTACTTGTATTGTCTAGTTGTAAGAGACTGGCATAATAGTAACAGTAATAGGATTGAGTTCACAACCACCTGTAAGGGGCCAGTTTAGTCAAGTTTAGTGCATAAATGGTTTAAGATTGTAACCCACCCACCCCTTCTTCCCCAGGCTGGTTAATACAGGTCACGGGACCCACAGCAACGCTTCACATTGCGGTCTTATTGACATAACCTACTTGACGTGAACCTCTAAACAGCGAAACACTGATTATCATTGATACATTATAATAGTGTTTTATAAGCAGTAACTAGCAGAATTTGTTCACTGTGCTTTCACTTTAAATACTTTGCTGTGACTAAACTCACAAGAGTGATTGCAAAATGCAGGCCTGTGCAGTTGTCACCCGGTGGCACTCACCAATCTGGCCAATAAACTCGATCTTGATGCCGTTGTGTTCCAGTCTCTTTCCTGGGTTCTTCAGTGTAACGTTGACCTTTCCGGATACAGTCTCCCCGTCGTAGAACAGAACATACTTGTCTTTCTTCCCGTCCTCGCTTTTATGTTCCGCTTTCTTTCTCGTTTCGGCATCATTCAAAACTATATCGATGTCCGCACTTTGGCCAAAACCGAAGAAGCTCATTGCTGCAGCTAGGATGAGCTACGTTAGCCTTGTCAGCTAGGATCTGACGGTAAACCCTGCTAACAAACACCACCGCTTTAGGACAGTCCACGATAATATAGCGAATAAGTTATTATCCACCTAGCGCTTGATGTAGATACTAAACGAGAGCCAGACAGATTATTTAATATGTTCAGTCGCAACTGCGCATGCGTCGACAGTCAACGTGCAAGGGAGAAGTATGGATGTTCATACTAGTTACTTTTAATTTGACTTTATTTGACTTGGCGGACACACTATATATATATAAAAAGTATGTATATATATATATATCACTAGCTTTACAACTCTTAGTGTAATGACACATGTATTTGTAGTCTATGGTTAGAAATAGTTTTGCGCGTTTTGGCGCAGCATTAATGACCTTGAAGTTGAAGACTAGCCTAATCTGAGCCTACGTGCTAATGACATTAACTAATAACACTTCAACAAATACTTGATTTGTTTTATCGCTTTAACACTATTACTAAAAAAAATATTCCCTTTTGAATTTATTTAGTATTATGCGATTTCAATAATTACCACTAGATGGCAGCCTCTAATAATACTGAAAAGTATGTGAAAAAGCAGCAAGCGACTACTTGGTTGTGTTGTCAGACTTGTCACAAGTCACCACTAGTAATTAAACATGTTAAGATAACTGTAACTGTGACCAACATAGATATTCAGTAGGCTATATTTGTTGTCGATCAAGATACTGAAAATATTCTTAAAAATCCTAAAGTAATCAAATTTTTTGAATATTTGGAAGAACATCATAAATGTACCTTTGAGCCTACTAGAATGGTCACCATACACCAACTAATCAGTTGCTTCAGCTGGCCATATGATGCCATGACAATTCCTTTTGATAACGGTTGTAGTCTAAAAGACTTCCTCTGACATCAAGACAGACATATAAATGATTGAATTTAGACATGAGTTTTAGTCTAAGAAGCTGTAGCTAAGATGTTTTACGGACATCAAGTTCACAATTTCTCTTGAACTATGATGAATCTAAGTAAGTAATATTATGTATTCAGGATACAGATTATGTCAGAACATAACATTATGATCAATTTTACAATAGGGTTACATAGATCTCCTATCCATTCCTCTAGTTAGCTGTCCTATAGTCTGCATGTACAGTATTCAGAGCTCAATGGCAACAATGACATTACAGCATCCCACATCTTGTGTAATTTATCCATTGAGCTTGGCTTCCAGCCAGACCAACTCTGTACAGTCAAGTTAAAGTGATATTGCTGCTACAAATAGCTGTGATCCACAATGCTTTCACTTATTGTAAATGGTAAATAGTAGTTTGGGGGACATAAGTATTATTTCATACCGTAGACCTATAATTTCTCATATACATAACATTATTTCCTATATTTAAATGCTACATATTCAATAGCTGGCTAACCTTAATGCTAGAAAGTAGAAAATACATATATGTCACTGAATTGGACACTTAAATCCACAAATGGGATTTGGGGTTCTGAATGACAACGCTGTCAGTCAATATAGCATGCCGAATGGAATTTCAAAGGGAATGAAATAATGTCAAGACTCCTAGACCTGTCTTCTGAGGACATTTTTAGACCATAATGTCAAAAGCTTCTCGACATGCAGACATATATGCATCAAAATCTAACTTTCCACTTTCTATCCACACATAAAATGAAACATACACAATGTTTTCTATTAGTAGTGAGTTTTATTAATCACAAACAGAATGTTTTGATAATAAAAAATAAAATAAAAACAGGTCCTATAGACATTCTACTGTATGCAGGTTAAAGGTATAGTAAGTAATTCTATTCTGCAGATAGCAAACTGCAAAGAGATTGAAGTGTATTAGCTAACAAATTGCAATTGCTTACTATACCTTTTAGATTAGAAGTCATGGTGTCCAGCTCATGTATAAACACATTTCCCCATCTCACAGAAGGCAAAAGAACTCTGCCTTGAGGGCAATGTTGTGTTGTGTAAAAACAACTTAGCTGCCCTTGAATACACACATACACAGTGATGGTTGCCCCTGTACAAGTCAGATGTTTGGCAGTTGGTGATTAACATTTTACATGAACTCTGGGTGATAACACATGTATAATACACAAACCAAGGACTGTTAGATCAATGCAATTATTTTTTTCTATCATCATTTGGCTGCTTTCATATTGAAGAAACAAATACAAAAAACTAATTGTAACTGCCTTTTTTGATGTATTGTGTGTATATTTATGTGTTACTGTAAAACCCTGAGCAAATGCAACATGTTTCTACTCTGGGTGTTATGTCACTTTATTTGCCATACAGTGCTATATTTAGTCACTAATACAATAGAATACAGTACATATTTTTTATACTTCTTCAAATCTAGTGTATAACAAAAGCTATTTACAAATGTGCAGATACGTAATGATGATTGTTGGTAAAATATTCTTGACTTGACAGTTTTGTGGTGTTATCATTCCTCTCAAACGCCATGCGTGTAATGGGTTTAATTGGTGCCACATATGAGGCCAATAATTTGCTGTCATCTGGATCCACAAAGTAATGTGTATGATAAATGGCATCGGTATATAAAATATATATTTTAGAAGGCACTCTAGAGGAATGACATTTGCATGAATGGAAATTAATCACTTCTTGTTTGATGGGTTAATTTGTTAACGTAATTATATTACAATTAAATAATTAAAACTCGATTTTGGGTTATCTCACCATATCGCTTCTTTAATACAAGATGTTTTATCAAGATAAAAACAAAACATAACATTGTTGACATCCTTCGACATCCTTCTAGATGCAAATTTTTGGCACATCTTCTCTACCATGATCTTTGGTAACTTTGGATCTTCAGACCAGTTCAATGTGATGCATACCACAATGTTTAAACAACTTCATAACATCTACACAACATGCACTTATATGCTCATTGAATCCTCATGTCGGGTATCAGTGAGGTTCAAGTCACTGGATGATATCATTTAAATGATGGGCATCATATTACTGTAATTTTCTTCAATAAATTTGTTTAGTAGCAAAGGTTTGTTTAGTAGCAACATTTCCTATAATAATCCTTGTTATCATGTTGTTAGCTGTTTATTGTTTACAATATTTATAAGATATCGGTTTCTGTAAAGTTGCATGTATTAATAAAGTGGTAGATGATAATTTTGCATATTGGTGCCACCGTCTGGCACTGATATGCAACTGCACTCTTGCTGTCCTATTTATTTCACATTTTACATATTTATTCAGCAGAGGTGTAAATCTATTTTGTCATTGTAGTTGCAGAAATAATTGAATGCAGATATTCTGCAGGGGTGGTAAACAAGAAAAGTCACCTTTCTATGTGACAGTGTACCTACTCTCATGTCAAACTGTTGGTTTTACAATACAATTAAAAGGCAACTTTAATATAAACGTACCCATTTATATCATATCTCAGAATAACATAATATAGCCTGCATCATTTTGTAAAATAACACAATGCCATATTAAATGTGTTATCAAGTTGACAAAAGGATTGAATCAGCAGGCATGAATTTGCTAACATATCTTAGTAGACTCTTGGTCAGTCATTATAAATGAATTGTAGAATCAAATTTAATTTAGAAGATAACCTGGCCTTTTCAGTCTTGTAAATGGAAAGAGATTCATATCGCCTCAAACAGGAACATACATATTTAAACACTTACAACATATTCTTGAGAGGAAAAACAAAATCTATATACAATCAGTACAATTTTTAACCAACAAACCCTGTAGTATTATAATGTAATATTGAACGGACACGTGACAGCAAAATCTCCAACTTGGACAGTATATTCAATATATACAAGATTAACAGCAAGCATAGAAGGACACTTTAAATCAATAAAATGCGGCACTGATTGTGTACAGTGTTTCACAGCATTTGACTGGTACTCTTCAAAGATTCTTACTGTATAAGACTATCTACAAACATTAACATGGAACTCTTTCACAACAAATAAACTGGACAATCCCAGCAGGAAAAGAAAATATGTAAGACCGATTGATACCATTGATATGCTAATACATGTCATTTATAATTTGTCACCTTTTTCATTTGCAAAGATGTAAATGCTTACAGCTTGATGCAAATTGGTTAAAGTGTTAAATAGTCTTATCCTCGACCAAAAAAAAAAAACACATTAGTATTTTACAAATATTTAAAAAAGTAAACCTTTATCTATAGGCATTTTAAAATATATTCCATCAAAAATAGTCTGACAAATTTCAACAGTAGAAAATAAATGTTATAGAAATGACAAAAGGGTTGAACCAAAATACTTAGAGTAGAAATGTTTCATGACAGAATGACTTCAGAGCACAAAGACTCCTACCGCTATATTTCCTGCAAATTTGGCCTTGAAAACATGCACTATAACCTATACAAAAAGAATTCCAAGGTTATGCTAAATAAGTCAGTTGGTGGTGATAAGATCAGAGCAAATTAATTGCAGTAGAATTTGTGTGTAATACACTATAGTCTTGTAAAAACGTTGTGAAACCTTTGGCAAACTGTTTTTGTTGTTTTTCACTTTTAGTGTTGAGAGCTCAAGGCACGAAGTCTGGTGATGCACTGGTTAAACACGTCAGTTTAACATATCGTGCATGACTCCTATGCAAAATGTTTCCCTGTCACCCCAACCCCTTTCAGATGACGAATGAGGATTTGTGTCGGAAGTCGCCCTGTTGAGAACACAAATCCAACATAAAGCACAACTGAAAGTTAATGAGAAGGTAAAATTTCCCCTGCTAATACATTTAATATGTTATAATCACACAGACAAATTAAAGGTACACCCTTTAAATGCGTTACAGCCCCCCCACCCCCACCCCCCCAAGTCTCTTAGAGCCAGCCTTAATACGTAAAGTCTGGGATTCAGCGCTGGCTAACTGCGTCAGTATCCGCCTACTTGACAAGCAAGTTATTTGGGTTGACATGCACGACGACCAACTACGTAACTCCAAGTCGGATGTTAAACTTACGATAAGGAATTCGTTGGAAAATTAAACAGGACTTTGGCTGTTTACAGGCCTTGTAACTCTCTACGATTAGTAGGCTTTACATACTGTAGAATTACATGCTGTAGTGTTAGAAGACACATTAGTCAATTTTGACATTTGCTGTATGTAATAAACATTAATAAGCGGATACAAAGCTATGAAAGTCACTCACCTCATCTTCTGTTCTAACATAGTCAACCCCATCTCCTTTAGCAGGGACTTTGTAACTGAAATATACAATTTTATGGTTGTTAGTGATGCTGGCTATTAGCTAACTAACCGTTTCTTGAGTCACACAGTATATAAAGACATCTCACTTGTTTCCTGTCTGTTTTTGGCTAGCAAAGTAACCCCGCTTGTAAGCGCAGCCGATCCCCGCCGTTATGCATAAGAGCACTATGACAACCACTAGTACCCCTAGTACAATCCCCACAACGTTGATGTCATCTGTGATGAGATGGGGGGACAAGGAAAACATGTCAAGTAAATATGAAGGTGACTGCTATATCATCAGTAAAATGTCACGTGTATTACCAATACATTTCTGCAACCATATTGTACTTACAGACTTCCATAACTTGGTGTCCGCACTCAGAATGCCCTGCGTCGTTTTTTGCTCGGCAGTAGTATTCTCCAGCATCTTCTTTTATCACCGAGCTAAACCTCTGGATTGGAGAAAGGATAAAACTCAGTATTGATTGACACAGCAATCTTCCCCAGTGTCTGATATTGCAGTAAAAATGTGTACCAGTAGCCTATTCTTGCTAATTCTTGTGCTTTTTCTGGCGATATGATGTTAGGCTACTCTTTATAGTGTTCTTCAGCTTGCTTAAATTCATATTATTACAAGGCATGGCTGAAAACGTGAAAAGCATACACAAAACGAGGTCAAGAAAGCTAAACAACAGAAAATGACTACATGATAACATTTGCATGTCAGGGTTTCAGCTAGTGTAATCACAATCAGGAAGTCTGTTTAAGATGAAAGGCAGAATATAGTCTTAAAAGCACATGACCTAGACTTTCATTTCGAGTCAGACACTGTTGTGTCGTGCATGCACAGCCAAGGGGATTTGAGGAATGTGTAAATGAGGGTAGCAGATTCTCCTCGTGGCTCGAGCCCTGTCGCACCATCAACTGCCTCCCCAAAATATCCCCACCCACCCCTGGGCGTCGGTCAACGATTCCCCCCTGCCCCCCCTCCGCGCTGCCTCGCCCTTGTCACTCAAAACGTGCGCACACACACACACACACACACACACACACACTGACCAGAGTTCCTGTGTTCGTGTCCAGCATGTATGTGGAGTTGAAGAACTTCAAGCTGGTCTTTGGGTCTTCTGGAATCTCCTCCCTGTTTCGGAACCACTGGTACTGCGGCTTGGGGAAGCCCTGGTCTTCCACACAGCGTAGCTCAGCTGACTTCCCGAAGGGCACTGATTTGGGGACGCTGCATTTTGGCACCACTGGCTTTACTGCGGTGAAACACAAAGCATATGCCTGCAGTCACTGCGCTGAATCCCCACAGAGGGTTCAGTTTGGGAAGACAGCATCCCAGGAGCACTGCACTTCGTCTCTCACCACCTCACGGGCCTGGCTAAATGTCCGGAGTTACGACGGGTATGCGCTTTCCGGCCACCCTCTCCCCCTTTCCCCTCCCCCTCTCCCTTCACCCGAAAAACTCGCAGCGCTTGCTTTCTGTAGCAGGCGCTTTGGCGGATGCAGTTTCATGCGTTTCCCCTTATAGCCCCGAACACGCCTGTGCAGCGGGGCAGGTCTGATCCCGGCGCATCCCCGAGCGTATGCCAAACGCCTGCGGTGACCTGCAGCACCGTTTCAGCTTACAGCGTCCACACTGTGATGCACATAGGAGCGCTTCATTCGCTACCACGCCGCAATGTGCTGCTACGTTTTGTTTTTATGGCTTAAAGACACAACATTAACTTGTCTGTGAGAAACAGATTTATCTGGCCATATTACTGTATAGGCCAAAAAGGACATTTTAGCAGACATTTGATTTCTTCATTGAGAAGATCCATAAAGTGCAAAACGTATAACGTGATTCATAAAAATAGAGGTTAGCTGGAGGAAAAGAGCCAATCGTCTGCTTTATAACTGCCAAGCATTAAGGCCAACGACCACTGAAGGCGCCGACGCGCATCAAATGACGCCTTTTCGAACGTAGTTCTTTTGTAATGGGGCAACGCCCACTGGCATCCTCTGACTAGCATCAGACGCCAAGGTTTAGAGTGCGGTTCTATTTTTTAGGCGTCAAGCCATAAACATGCATTGAATATCTGCAGATTTCTGAGCTCTCCCGTCAATCAGCGTTCAAACGTTGCACTCATTGACGTGGTGCCCAAACAACACCGACAGTTTTTCGGTGGCCTTTAACTTATTTAGCCATTTACAGTATGTGGGTGCACTGACATAAGCCAACTTGTGGGGACCTCTTTTATTTAGGTTTTAAGCGTTTCTATTTTTTTTTTATTAGATTGACTTGCGATTGTATTCAAGCAGATTTTATGTCCCGGTCAAAGTGCAGTTATGGCTCTTTCCCCATTCTTCCTTAGTGGTGTAAGAAAATATCGATACACCCAAGTATTGCAATATTACATTGCTCGATACTTTATCCATTCTCTAAAACACTGTATTGATAAAATAAAATCGATGAAATTAATTTGTATTTACTCAATTTATTTGAGACCATGTACAAAATACATTAACCTCAAAAGCTAGGAAAGATGATTGTTACCAGATTTAGCTTTAAGATCATTTCCATCTGCAGTCCCTAAGCAAGTGTTTCTGTTATTTTTTGTAGCGACGCCACACATTAGCATTGCTAAGACAGTTTTACACAAATTAGAAATGGCAATATATCGCCTTGCTTACAAAATCGCAATATATCGCAATATATTTAATTGTGGCCCCTGTATATTGATACGTATTGTATGACCAGATTCTTGCCAAAAACAGCCCCAGTCTTAATAATATCTGCCGGGAGGCGTTTCAAAGATGGCTGCCGAGCGGCCGGACTTGCCTATAAGGACTTTGGTCATACCTCTTACTGTGAGGCTGATCACAATCTCATCAAAGCTCTTCTGGTCGTTGCGGGCCGTGACCTCACAACGGTAGTCTGCTGTATCGGATCTCGTGGCGTTCTCTATCACAAGTGTCGCCGGCTCCCGGATCTTCGCTCTGTTCACCAAGTCACCTGCGGGTGTGAAACCAACAACATAGCCATCAAACACGCTGCAGGCACGGTACAGGCACACGCACGTGAAAGAATAACAGTTGGTGTTGGTGCTTCCGCGGTTACGGTACCTGAGATCTTCTTTTCAAAGTACACATAACTGCTCTCTCCGTTCTTTAACTTCTTCCATTCAATTCTGAGATCACTCGAGGAGATGGAAACAATCACACAGGATAACTCCACCACTGCAGGAAGGACAACATGGGCGTGAGATCACATCATGTGTTAAAGCCAAGTCCACCCTGACAGGTCTTTTCATTACGTTGTCTGTTTAGGCCTGAGGTGCGTTTAGAATTGGCGAACGGTGGCGAACATTCGCGGCGAACATGTTTGCTTTGAACTTGAATTTTGAACGATTTGTGTTCAAACATTCTACTCTCGCAAGGATCCTGGAGGGGGCCAGGGAATATGCCCTTCCGGTATACATTTGTTTTGAGGATCTAGAGAAGCCGTATGACCGGGTCCCCCGGGAGATACTGTGGGAGGTGCTGCAGGAGTATGGGGTGAGGGGGTCCTTACCCCAAGTGAAGGAGTTTAAGTACCTCGGGGTCTTGTTCGCGAGTGAGGGGACTATGGAGCGAGAGATTG